>MJUU01039618.1:73119-99671 GCA_002080025.1 Modiolus philippinarum
GCCATTTTGAAAATGGCGGTCAAGGAACAATTTTCAACATCAGTTTTGAAGTCGCAAGAGCATGGCAAACATTTCATAAATTTACACTTAACCTTCATCTTCTATAGTTTTGGAAATAATAGATGAAAAATACGAAAATTTAAAAAATTCGGTGAAAAAAGGGCAATAACTCCTACAAGGGTTTATGCATTTTCTTCAAAATTTCAGGGTGGGTAGATCTTGATATGCTGAACATTTTTGCAATTTACTCTTGACCTCTATCTGTTATACTTTTTGAAATAAAAAATAATAAATGCACAAATTTTAAAAATTTTACGGAAAAAGGGCAATAACTCCAAGACGGGTTTTCGGATTTTCTTCAAAATTGCAGTGCAGGTAGATCTTGCTATGTTGATCACTTTTACCCCATGTCAGATTTTTGATATCTGTAACGGTTTTCGAGTTATTGGCCAAAAACTGCAATTTACCCTTATGTTCTATTTTTAGCAACGGCGGCCATGTTGTTTGACCTACCGCCTAATCGAACACAATTTTGAGAAGCCATACTCTGGTGATGATTCAGGCAAAGTTTGGTTACATTTGGCCCAGTGGTTTCAGAGGAGAAGATTTTTGAAATTGTTGACAGACAGACAGACAGACGGACGGACGACGGACGACGGACGACGGACGCATAGCGATGGCAAAAGCTCACATGGTCTTTTAGGCCAGGTGAGCTAAAAAACTCACTTTGCCAGTCCAATGGCTGACAGGCCAAAAAATCTTTTTGCAAACTCTGAATTTCATCATATATTCAAATGTCATATGAGAAAGTATAAGAAGTTCAATATAAAAAATATATTTATTTATAAAATTTTAACAATGTATATCACAGTTATCCATAATATATAATAGTGGAGTTCACCTGTTTGAGCCTTAGTCTAAATATGTAAACCATAAGAAGCTAGAGGAAAAGTGCGACCTCCTGCATATTCTTTATCTTCAACTAGTACATGTATTTGTATTTGTCCATTTTGGTATATAAAGTCCACTTCATGTAGAGTTTTAGTAAAATTTGTCCATTTTGGTATATAAAGTCCACTTCTGGTAAAGTTTTAGTAAAATGCAAAATAATATTGAGGTCAACTCTTACCATAAAGTTCGTGTACATTACATTGTGTATTCATATCCATCATTTTATTGCACTGAGGAATTATATTTTCCTTATACTATTTTAATCAATGAAATCAACAAAATTTTAAAAACATAATTCACAACCAGTCTATCATTGCTTATTATTTCAACTACTTAACACTACTAATACTACATTGCTCTATTTTTACAGATTTGAAAATAAGTTTCTGTTTTTCTTGAATGTCATAATTCTGTTTATTGCATCTATTGTTCAAAATACTCTCAGAGATCAAATATCTTGTTCAAAGGTGCCATCTGCAAACATTCTCTGCCATTCACTACCAGAAGGATATTCAAATTTCTTCAATGATTCTTCTTTAATTCCTACTAAATATCCTGGTGCCTGAAAAATATCATACACTGTAAAACTAACAGAAATCGTTAATCATCATATTCATCCAAAAACAAGCACTCCTGCCTTTTATTGTCCATTGTGTATGACTTTACCGGTCTACTAGTTCCTATTGTGTAACCAATTTAGCAATTTGAGTAAGCTGTACCTGTCATTTTTTTTACCAACTGGTATTGCTGCACTATAACATATATTGGAAAAAGTTTTTGGTGGATTGCTTTTGTTAACTAATCAACACAATCAGGATCCTTTTGAATTGTCTAACAATACTATTGTATATCAACCTGTTATGACCTGGGGAGGTTTTACCTTGATGAAGTATTACCTTATAAAAAGTTCATGAAAGAAAAAAATTACAGTTTAATTCAAATTCCCTTTTTTTATTTATATTTCATTATTTATTTTTGAATGATGTAATTTTAATAATTCAATAAAGTGCATTCTTTTTTTCATTAAATGCAAACTATATATAGTCCCTATTTTCATCAACAGATCAAGGTAAAACCTCCCCAGGCCATAACAGATTGATATACAATAGTATAGTTGGACATTTCAAAAGGATCCTGATTGTGTTGAATAGATTACAAAAGCAATCCACCAAAAACTTTTTCCAATATATGTTGTAGTGCAGCAATACCAGTTGGTAAAAAAAAATAATAGGAACAGCTTACTCAAATTGCTAAATTGGTTACACAATAGGAACTAGTAGACCGGTAAGGTCATACACAATGGACAATAAAAATAAATTATCTCCTAACTTGCAGATAAATTTAGTTCTGTAGATGGACATTTCTACAACTTATGTCTCGTTATGATCAATGCAGATAAAAATCAAATAGTTAAAAGAGCAAAAATCAAAACATATGAAATAGCTGATACAGAATAATAGCTTCTTACATGAGAGCAGATCAAAGATCTGGATATCTTTCATTAATGTAAGAAAATTCCATCTTTTCTTGAGTGAGTGCAGCAAAGTGAGAGAATAAGATAAGGAATCTCTTACATGAGTAAAACATAAATCCCAATCTGATTTAGATATGTAAGTAGCTATTTCTTTCTTAAAATATGATTTTCAATGTAACAAAACTTTTATTTCAGAAGCAAAGTAACCGTCCCTCCTAGTATACTTCCTATAGTGAGGTCATGCCATTTGTGATGTTTAGACATAGATATTGTTCATGATTTATAAAAATAAACAGTTCTTATTGGTCATTTACAAAATTAAAATGATTATGTGCAAGCTCATCTCAACTTGGTAGTCTCATCTTGGAAATGAACAGATAAAATAAACTGAAGGGCCTAAAAGTAACATCAAAATCAACCTTGGACAGAACATTGCCCGATTGAGTTTCTACATAGTTCAAAATTGCTTACTTTAAATATTGCATTTTTTCACATATAAATTTTTTTTTCAGTAATTCACTTAAATGTCTAAACTTACTGTTGGAGGCATATAGCATCCATTTTGTATAAGAACTGGTGCTTCCATATGTTCATGTAAATGATCAGCAAATTCTATCATTCTAAAATTTAAGAATAGCAAAACAATAAGTTGGACTGGAATAAGTATAAAGTACTATAGAGGGCAGGAAAGAGGGTGTAGCGAAGGCTTCTATTAGTGGCGAATATATACTAAACTATGATGAGCTTTCTAAAACATGTCTTTACTATTCTAACGTAACTAGGGATCTAAGGCGCCCATACATTCTATAAGGTAACGTCACAAGTAATTACGTGACTGGCGGGAAAAGAAACATAACGTTACTGAGTAAATTCCTGACAGAGGGATCTCATCCTTGAATTTTGAGAAAATAATCTTTAAATGACAAATTCCCAATGAAATTTTTTTTTCAATCAAGAGTCCTGAAAAATGACAATGCAAATCTAAAACCCATTAAGGGTTAATCCTGAATTCCTGCCAAATAAAAAGGCCGAACCAAGTGTCCCGATAAAGATTTGTCCCTTCCTAAATTCAAAAACTTTATGCATCCCATCAAAAATTCCAGTTACCGTTTTAACAAAAGACTGAAAAAAACTAATGAAATCAAATGTTTCATCATCATATTACAATGAAATGCAGTCATACACTCTTAAATCATTCATCCCCGCTAGCAGCCATCTTGAATAAGGTGATCACCTTCCAAAAACATGAATTGAAAGGGACCAACCGAGATCCATTGTGACTATGTTTAGTTTTTGATTGGCTCAGTTGTTTCACATTAGTTTTTGAGAAGATCTCTGAATGCTTTTCCTCATAAGGATAAATTTTTATTTTTTTCTTCTGGGGGCCATTTTGGATGAGTGTTGACCTAGCTGTCCGACACAACTTTGGAAATGGACCATCTATGGACTACTGTTTCGAAATTTGGTTCTTATACACCAAGTTTTTTTTCAGTGCAGAAAGTCTTAGAATAAAAAAGTTTACAACAGACGAACAATAGACCGAAAAGAGCACCAGGTGATTTGAAAAGCTCAACCTAGCTGTAACCAGCTGAAATAGAAAGTATTTTTTTCTTCATAGTATATGGTAAATTAATAAAGAATGAGTGAATTTTATTGTAGTTTAACATATAAATGCAAAATACATTTATATAGTGGTAAAGTTAACAGTATCTAATTTTCGATACAAAGTGAAATAGAGTTAAAAACAATTCAAACATGACAATAATAAAAAGAACTACTGATAATCTAATTTACAAGTAAAGTAACTTTCTTAATCGAACATGAGGTTCTCAAGAGCCTGTACGATAACCAGGAACATGGCTGAAATAGACGGTAGTTTCAAAGATCTGATGCATTTTCCATAGGGTCTAATGTTCCCCACTGTTGGTCATTTTTGATAGGGTGCAGGCTTGCAAGACAGAATTTTTTATGGAGTTCATCCAATGACTATTGTGACCAAGTTTGGTTCAAAATGGACAAATAGTTGCAGAGACCAAAATCATCAAATTTGTTTTCTATGGGTCCAATGTTAAACTTTTCCCTACTTGCAGCCATCTTTGATGAGCTATGGCCATGTCATATATCTTTTTTGGAAGGGACTAAGAAAAATTGTGACTAGGTTCGGTTTAATTTTACTATTAATTTCAGAGAAGATCTTTGAATATTTTTTCAATTGGCTCTTTATGTAAAACAATGTTCCCAAGTGACTGTCATCTTGGATCAGATATGGACCTGCCATATTCAATATTTGGATGAGACTATCTAAGGACCAGTGTAACAAAGTTTGGTTCTAACTGAACTAGTAATTTCTGAGAAGAAGATGTGTTTTCTTAGACATGTTAGAGGTCTAATATTAATCTATTCTCCCATCTAGCAGCCATCTTGAATGGGATGAAGACCTGACTGATATATTCTTAAAGGAACCACCAAAAGACCATTCTGACCAAGTTTGGTTCTAATTGGCTATCATTGAATGAAAGGTTTATGACAGATGGACAATGGACACAAAGCGATGGCAAAAGCTCACCCATGGCTACTAAGGGAAAAAGGAATGTTTATATCATTGCTTTTAATTTCATCATTTTGAAAATATACAAACCTATTTTCAAATGAGCAACCAACTGATATGTAATCAAACATAGATAAATGTTGTACCAATTCACACAGTCCAACACCTCCAGCATGCGGACACACAGGAACTGTAATTATAATTTAAAAATACCATTAAATTGGTGAAATATATTAATTCACATGGACACAAAGGGTTTGAAATATATTTTATGAATTATTACTGTGAATTTTTTTCAACCTCAAGAAAGTAATAATGGATAATGAAAATGAATTTGATTATCTCCTTTGTGGCCTTCTATCTCCCAACCAAAACTTTTATTATATGAAATAAACATTCAGAAAGAATTAAACTAACAAGGTTAGCAATTCATGATGTCTAATTCTAATATTGGAACAATGGAAACCATGACTGTTAGCCATATGAAAATCTCCAATAACATAATGAACGATGCCACAACAGTCTAAATGCTGAAATGAGGACATAATAATGTCTTGTGCACAAAAACATCATCAAATCTTATGTAATTGCTGTAATTGTCTCGTATACCATAGGTACGCCTCAATCACTTAATGTCATATTAAAATCAAGATAATTCATGTTTGCCAGTGGTTTCTAGTCGATTTACATAAGAGTGTCCATTATTTTCATTCATTTTACCCCTCACTTGGCTATTCTACGCTCTGGGTAAAATTTTAACGACTACCTTCCACTAGTATATCTATAGAGTAATAAGTAAAGAACACTAAGTAAGGTGGTGTGATTTAACACTTTCATTAGGAAATTTTATGCAAACAAATCTGTCAAGATCGCCATTTTAAGGTATTCATATAATGTACTATCATTGCAATTCTAATGCAATCAGAAAGTTTCATCTATTAGTTGTGTCTAATGTATTTGATAACACATAGGAACAATATGCATGTAATATGAGGACCTATTCTGTCTAAGGCAGGTAGATAAGACTATATTATGATAGTCTAAGCATGAATGTCAATTTCAAATTTCTTCCTAACATCATTAAAGGAGCTATGTTCTGTTAAATAATATTTGATAAACATTTTCTGCAAGAATTATAAACTTACTGTTATATTTAGCTGCTAGTAGAATTACTGCCACACACTCATTAACTCCACCTAACCTACAGGCATCTATCTGACAATATTGCATGGCTCCTGCTTTCAGGAACTGTTTGAACATGACTCTGTTCTGACAATGTTCTCCAGTCGCCACACCAATTCCAAGTGGTTCTAGTGCCTAAATATGTAATTAATATTATTATACTTTACACAAAATTCTTACATTTACCATTAATTCCATTGGACCATTGGCATTTGTTAATTTTGACTCATCTTTCATTAGCACCATCCATGCCTAACAAAGTATGATAGTTTGAAGTTAACACTCGTTGATCCAAAAGTTTTCCAATCTAGAAAATTAGTACCCTCTCAAACCCATTGAGGCAAAAAATTAAAGCAAAAAAACTAGTGATACTCCCCCCTCATCTTCCAGCCTCTAATAACCTGACAAAGCTGGTTAACAAAGTGCAGTACCCCAAAATATGGCATGACCACACATATCTTCTGACACAATTTCAAGTCTGTATCATTTACTCTTGCACAGAAAAGCTTAACGAAAGTTGTGAACGACGGACATAATAATGAAAAATTGACTAGGTCGGTAAACCAATAGTAGCATTTAGAAAGGTCTGAAAATACATACCACAATATGGCATGACCGCACAAGGCTTCTGACACAATTTCAAGTCTGTATTATTACCATTGCAGAGAAAAGCTTTACGAAAGTTGTGAAGGACAAACAGAATAATGAAAAATTGACTAAGTTGGTAAACAGGAAGTAGCATCCCGACAAGTATGAAAATGCATCCCACAATATGGCATAACTACAAAAAGCTTCTGACACAATTTGAAGTTGAATTAGCATAAAGTGAACCAACAACTGAAGTGGAACTCGTGTGGTATGGTGGTTACGGATGGATACCTAAATATTCACTAGCCGTCTAACATGCTCAGGTAAAATGTAGATCCAAAAGACAACAACATCCGTACTACAGCTGCAAATATGGATCCATCTTTTGGATCTACAAATTTCAAGTTTGTATCATTTATCATTGCAGAGAAAGGCTTGTGAAGTTTGTGAAGGAAGGAATGACGGAGCAGGGGTATAATTATCAATTTATTTTTTTTTTGTCATTGAATTTGTTCAAGCTTAATTGGTTATTTTGAAATGCATTTGAATAATCAATTCATGAAATATGTTTAAATCAAACCAATTGAAGGTATTAACAAGAGAAGGGGCAGTCGGAAACGACAGCTAATCCCCTCGCCCATTTATTGAATGTTTGTCTAGTATTATAAGCACTCAAGGAAGTTGTACCATTCAAGATCTGGCTTGTTACTTAAATCTGAGCCAGTCATGCAAGAAATGTAGTGACCTTATTTCAATCAGGAGCCTCATACCTAAAGCATATATGCATCTACTGATGAAAGATTAATCTTCTGCAAATTGTAGTATCTAAAATCCAGACTGTAACACAAACTTTATCCTAAGTCACTCATGCATGAAATGTAGGTCAAAGTGACCTAATTTTTATCTGGAGCTTTGTAACTTTACAAGATGCATCTACATACAAAATATTATTATTCTACGAGTTGTGGTATCTAAAATCCAAGCTGTAACACAAACTTTAACCTAAGTCACTCATGCATGAAATGTAGGTCAAAGTGACTCAATTTTTATCTGGAGCTTCATAACTTTACAAGACGCATCTACATACAAAATATTATTCCTCTACGACTTGTAGTATCCCAGATCTGGACTCTTACAAAAACTTTAACCTAAGTCACACATGCATGAAATGTAGGTCAAAGTGACCTAACTTTTATCTGGAGCTTCGTAACTTTACAAGACGCATCTGGTTCAAGGTAACTAATTATTCTAAAAAAAGATCGGTGGGGCACGAAACTAGTCCTATAAAAATCAAAGCGTCAAAACGCAGTATTACTGTTTTCTAGCTTTATGATTGCATGCAAGCAAGAAATTTACAGCTTTATACTATACATAGTGTTTGCAACTAGAGTAGGGGCAGTAAAAAAATCAACAGAAAGTAGTTTTTTTTTTTGGGGGGGCAGAAACAAAGATCTACAGTTATGTTTATGTCATTGTTTCCAAGTCTTGTATTAATATGCAAGTCTTTAGATTTTCTCACTTGCATTTCATTTCTTTGTCTGTTATTTCATTTGGAATGAAAAACTATTCTATCTTCTATAATAAATATCCAATGAACACAATTTACAACACGTACAATTGTTGCCTCTCTTAGGGAAACACATCTAGATTTTTTTTTCTTCGATGAAAACTGAGGGCCATAGCTTCACAATGTAGCTCCGTGTGGGGTTTCAGGACATTTTATGTAACATAACCACTTTAGACTCCTGTGTTTATGTGTTGCGATGATGACCAGACAGTCATCAAAATTAAAAGTAAGATGATCAAACACAAGTATTTGGAACATCATTTCAGAAGGCTTGACTTTACTGTATTATTTGTTAAATGCACATATAAAAATTGTCTCCTTTCATTGCATTTCATTTCAAAAAAAAATGAAGCATTAAAATTTCTAGATATGTTTTTGCTCCAACAGATTCAGTAACTCGAGTGGTTTAAATTATTACCTTTTTGTGTGTAACCCCTTTCGTGAATAGCAGTACCAGCATGTTTGTTAGTCGTGTTCAACCACAGGACCTTGTTACTAATAAGAAATTTTTACTAACTATGCAGACATCGGTTCCACACCTGCTCGCTTCAATCCATGTTTATTTTGTTATTTCCCTCATAAAATAAAACTTGGTCTGGTTTACTTCCAAAGATGTTTATCTTTTCAAAGAATGTCATGAGCCCAATTCGATTACCTTCCATTCAATTGGGGGACAATCTTTTTGTTGAGAAATGCACAAAATTGTCAACTTCATCGACAAGAAAACGAAAGTAAACTTCGGAATTCTCTGGACTTTCCATAGACAAAGGAATAAATCCCGGAATTCTTTGATTACGTCACTGGGTGGTATAGAAAACCATTGAGAGTTCCGAGTTTATTTTTTTCCAAATATAGAAGTTTGTGGTCAAAGGACCGTAATTTCAATATTCCCGACCGATGGACTGGTTAATCGTGATACATAACGATAAGAGTGACTACGATTGCTGGATATAACTCTAATAACGTCTCTCAAGTCTTAAAAGTTAAATATCCACCGGTGCTCAGCTGTCTAACCACGTGGATACCGCATGATAGATGTAATACCGGTTTTGATTAGCTATTGATCGACACGTGATTTTCACCCGTTACATAAACGCAAAAATGTAAACAAAACATTTTTTCAGCGTGGAATTTCTTGCAAATCTCGTTTTTCCTCTAATTTCGTTTCACGACCGTAAAATCGCTTAAAAGCACACATGATTTGTCAAGGTTGACAGGTATTTTTAGCAATATATTGCCTTTTTGTGATAAAAAACATCAGGTATCTTTCTTTACTCGTAGTGATATCGGGCGCTAAATTCTAGAGTTTATACAATCGTATATTTTGTAGTTCCCGGAAGTCATGTAAACAAATCAATATGGCTTCAAGCCGATCGCAAATTACTGTTTTCGAAAACAGTAAAAAAAGTACCTCAAGATTGGGCATGCCCTAGAGATTTCCCTTAGAATATACAGAAATTCTGCTTTTTGTTTTATAATACTGATATAATTCAGAACATAAAACCAAAAAATAATACTAGTTAAAGCTATTTTGTGGTAGAGTATTGATACAATATAGTCATTGGAGATCAAAGGGAGATAATTACAGAAAATCAATGTCAAATTTGGTGATGCTCAAAAGGAGCCATTTTCTGAAAAATCTAACCTGACATAGTACCCCGAAAATTGAACCAGTAATGTATGGCAACACCCTCTACATGAAATCAGTTGTCATTAGTGGCAACGAAACATATGGAAATGGCAGTATGACGTCAAGTTTAGGGCATTTTGAATGAAATTCTACATGAAAATAATTAGTTACCCGGAACCATCTACATACAAAATATTATTCCTCTACAAGTTGTAGTATCCCAGATCTGGACTCTTACAAAAACTTTAACCTGAGTCACTCATGCATGAAATGTAGGTCAAATCCACCTATTCTATATATCAACCTCAAGTACTCCTCAAGATGCATCCATGGACAAAACATTGTCCATCTACGACTTGTTATTCAAAAAATATATGGTCTTAAGTTTGAACGGACGGACGGACAAAAGGACGAACAGGTAAAACGCTATATCCCCTCCCCAACTTCGTTGGGCGAGGGGATAACAAAAAACATTTCATTAATATCTGGATTGTTGATTATGTGTTTTTTTGCCAAGTTATAATTTTTTTCAGCTGTGATATGTAATGATATAAGTGAGTGGTAAAGGGTTATTTTCGTACAACGTTTTTTTCGTTTTAAAAATTCGTGGTTTCTTGTTGTGTGTTTTTATTCTTCGTGTTTTCGTGTTGACATTATTTCACGTGCCTCGTTTTTGTCTATATTTTGAACTCATGTTTCATTTTGGGCATTTTATTTTTCGCGTATGTTAATTTCCTATAAAAAATTGGGACTTGGTACAATAAGAATATTGTTTACAGTTGCGGAAAATATCACAGAGCAAAAATAAGCAAAATTTCATTAATTTAAAGAGCTTTTTAGGTAAAATACGTCTGATAAGATGCATAACTGACCATAAATGATAATGATTTCTCAAGATATCGGCGAACTTCCACCTGCAATTTTGCGTGTTACGTGATTGGCGTATTTTATCACTTGTGTTTCGTTTTTGGCAATTTTAAAGCACGTTCTTTCGCGCTTGGGACCCCCCTTTACCACCCCCATATAAGTTATGTCTGGACTACACCAACAAGAAGTGCTGCTTTATAATGTGTTACATACAAAAATATATAAAGTATTAATCCACAGGTACATAAAATACTCAGATACTCTGATTTTGCTTACCATTACAACATCTAAATGATTCATAAACATAGAAAGCCGGAACAGTCTAATAAGCTCACCTCGTTGCGCAGCATTGTCACATGTTAAACATGTCAGTAAACAGAAATGGGCTATCACCAAATAAAAGATTCATTCATGCATAAAATGCATTCAATGCAGCTGTCATCATAAAACGCATCATGCATACCAGTATGGTTGATGTGGAACATGTCAGTAAGCAGGAAAGGACTAGAACCATTCTACCTAACCAAGTCACTCATGCATGAAATGTAGGTCACAAGACAGCATCCCAAGCATGCATTGTTGTTGTCATCCCAAAATGCATTATACATACCAGTATGGTTGATGTGGGACTTGTTAGTAAGCAGCAATGGACTTCAACCATTTTTTCCTAACAGGACGCCGACGCCGACACTAGGGGTATCACATAAGGCCCCTTTACTTCGTTAGGTGACCTAAAAATTAGAGTCAGTCACCTGCCAAAGGTAGGCAGTTCATGAGGTACTGCAGCTTCCTCAATCATTTAAACTAACTGCTAGGATATAGCTGCAATACTGTACAAGGTTTATTTTTGCATGGTTTAAATTTCGTAATTTTGATTCCTATTCAAGAGGGTTTATTTTTGGCAATTCTCACTGAAGTTTCCTTACAAAAATAAACTAAACTCTTATATCAAAAGACAAACCTTTGATATGGCTGCATGTCCCATGATATCATCTGGACTTGTAGGTTCTTCTATCCATAATATTTTATAATCTTTCATCTTTGTCATCCAATCAATGGCTTCCTGTACCTCCCATTTTTGATTGGCATCAACCATCTATAAAGTACAAGTATATCTCATATCAAACAGTGGTGCAACCCCTCACTCAAAAATATTTTAATGGTATGATTACAACTTTATATCCACAATACATTTACACAAAAAGATCTATAGGCAAGGGGTAGCACCACTGCTTTTTTTATGAAAACCTGTCCAAAAGTTTATAAAAATCATTGAAAATTATGAGGCATCTCATAAAGTTGCTTTTATGGAGTGTAAGACAAAAGACAATAACAATATAATTTGGCATGATTACAGTTAATTTGGCTTTTTTTAATGTCCTTACATTAATGGTACAAACATTTCATTGATCTGAAAAATCTGAGAATTTTTGCCCAAGTTCCTCAATTAGTGAACCAATTCCTTAGTATCATCCAAACATCTTACATGAACAAATTCTTTTGGTGTTAAAGAAGTTTTCTCTTATGATGCACTCTTATTATCTATTCCTTTCATGAATAGTTATTTGTGGTACATAATGAGACTTTGAAACTGGAGTTAGATATTAACTTGTTGAATGCTTTTACAGGAATTTCATTGGTCGAGCACCAAGTAATAACACATCATGCATGATGTGATATTATTTTTTCGACGTTTTTATTGGACCACTGTGAAATCTTGTTGGCCGTGATTAACGTTACCTAGCAACGGCATTGTTATTTGAAAAACAGCAGTTCCGTTCTAAAAATTTGCTTCATTTATTTATGAAAATTACAAGAGAAATAGTTTTAACAACTCGAAAGAATTGTATATCGCTGGATATCAACTCTTGTTATGTAATTTCAAATATTATAAACTCACCACAGGCTCGTTTATTATATTTTGAAACTACATAACTCTACTTGATATCCATCGATATACAATTCTTTCTCGTTATGAAAACTATACATATGATTTATCCTTTTCTTCCAGCACTGTTTGAATGATTTGTGCATTTTAAGGATTCTTTTGTACTTTTTCAGGTATTAGTACTATCATGATCAGTTTAAGTAAGAAATTTGAGACAAATATTTAGTCATACAAAATGTCAGTTTCAATATAAATAGGTATCTTAAAATTAAACACAATGAAAAACAATACCAAAGGTCTGTCATATCCAATAGTTTCTCTGAAGATTCTAGCCCTCCTACAATCATCTTCCACATCTGATCCAACTTTCATTTTAAATCTGTAAATATACATATTGAATAATATATTGGGTAAGTCATAATAAAAAAAAAGTCCTAGATGCTAATCCTCTCCTGCTCTGATTTTGCCAGCCTCAAAAACTGTTTCTTTTGATTTTTTGCCAAATTTTGTTTTCCATTTTTATAAATTTACTGCATTTTCCGCTATACATTTTTAATTAATAACAAAAAAAAAGAAAAATAAACTTTCCTGTCCTCTAAAACAACCACAACCAAACTTGGTCAGAATAAATTGTATTTTTAAAAACTTGTCTCCCGCAGAGTTGCAGAGTTGCACATCATCAAAAATGACAGCCTTAGTTTTACCTTGGGCAACTCTCGAAATCCAGACATCTGTTTTGGAGGCCAAACACTCAATATTTTACTGTATAATATGTGTAAATTAAACCTTGAGTTTTTTCCACAGGGCTTACCTTTAAACTATCTTCACCACTTGCCACCCTTTTTATGAGGGAGGACCTGCCATACCCCTTTTCAAGGGGACTATGTATGGATCATTGTGACCAAGTTTGGCTTTTATTGACAATGTACCATCAGAGAAGGATACCTTTGAATGTGCTAAAGGTATATTCCAAAATATGCTCTCTTTTTCTTGAATGGGGTATGTAAACTGAACAACAAAGTTTTATTCCTTCTGGCCATGTGGTTTCAGAGAAGAACTTGGGGCATAAGTTAGTTTCAGAGAAAGCCTAAGTTTACTTTAGGGGACCCTGTCCTGGTTAGGCTTAACCCTACACCTAAAACTAAGAAGAGGACATTATAAACATAAACCCTATTCCAAACTCTAATATTGACCTATAATCAAAACCCTCACACCAACCCATGCCTACTGTGGTAAATGCCTCCCCCACCCAAAAGTAGAGGACCCTAGGCAATTGAAGGTCAATCCTTGAATGAAAAGCTTATCACAGGCACCAAGTGATGGCAAAAAGCTCTATCTGGATTTAGTCAGGAAAGTTAAATCAAAGCTCTATAAGAGCTGAAAGTGTTCGTATGTGTTGAAGTTTAAGGTGTCTCAGTGGTATTATTTCACTATTTTTGTTTAATACTTGTTCATTTAGGTTTATTTGTATTTGATTATAGGACATGAGTAGACTTTTAGGTATTTTTTGTAATTATTAACAAGGACCCCATTGGAAATAAGTCTTTTTAACCTTATTGGTTATCGTATGTGTTCAATATTACAATATATATACTTTTGAAACTATTCATTGCTTAACATTGTTTTATATTGTTTTATGTGTACATGGTATGACTGTATGCACTTGCCTGAATAAATATTATTATTATTATTATCATATTGATATCACTATAAAGAAATTGCAATTTATCTCTCTTATCATTTCAACGTTAATGGTGACCCCTAATTTTTATTTTTTATATGTAAACTATATAATGATCTCAAAACAGATAATAAAGGGCTACGCCAAGCGCAGCATGATACGACCGCAGCATGTCGACCACTGAAATTTCAACAAAAGTAGTTTAAAGTGAATGTGGAAACAGTAAAGAGCTTGACACAATAATTAGATGGACACAAAAAGAAGCTAGACACAGTTATTAGCTAGAAACAAAATAGGGAAAAACCCTTTTGATTACTTACTGATAAAAAACCGTAAGAGCTATGCAAAATATGTACTATCAACTAAAACTTTACATCCATAGAAATTCAAAGAAAAAATCCATCGAAATCTGATNAAATTAATTGATTTGACATTTCATAATTAGATATCTCATTTTAATTAGTTTTTTTAGAATAATTTGCTAAAAATATATACTTTTAATGTTAAATTTCACAAAACATGTCTTGATTTGAAAATGAAACTATTCAATTAACAGGAATTTTTTAACTATTCAATATGCAATTAAAAGGAATAAATAATATAGAAGCATATAGTAAATGGTTTTGTGCAGCAGAATTGTATGCAATTAAGAGAAATATTCTATTAAGAGGTATGCAATTAAGTGGAGTTGACTGTAATACCTGTAATTATAAAGTTCAGACAAGTAAAATGAGCCGATCAGAGAAACGAAACTATCTACAGGCATCATGTTATTTATATTCACACGCAAATTAACGTACATGCGCATCGAGTGCAAATTTGACATTTCTACCAAAGCAATCAAATAATCGAGAATCCTTCGCTCAGTCCAACATCTCCCATTTCTGATTACGGTAGAATCACAGCAGAGACATATAGTTACGCCTACGTACTCGTATGTGTGCCGTTCGTCTCAAATCAAAACATATCAAAAATGTAAACAAAAAACATTCTGCCCCGTCTGGTGCACGTGGTCTAGTGGCTGAATAAGATTGACTGAATATTAAACACGTGGATATTCGGGTATGTACCGCTGCATGAAGATCAGGCAGTTGAGGTATCAAAACATCATGAAAATTTAAAACTGTGCAACAACTTTCATAAAGAAACCATTTTGACATCTTCGAAGATTATCCTGATATTTCTTTTTATTTTTCATATTCCTACGCGTGAAACAAATAGGCCCTATTTTCGTTTTAATAATGTACTCGATAATCGTTTAATTTCTCAATGCAGGAAATTTAATATGTTTAATAACAGCGAAGTGGTTATTGAAATTGGTTTGGGTGTATTATAAACGTCTCCTACTGTATACTCAAGCCTATTCAACACCTCCTTTTTAGTTTCAATCCGCCATCACTTTAAAGCATTTATAAGCACCTCCATTCCCACTTCAGCTGTGTTCAAACATTTTTACCATTTCAGGACAATAGTATGTAATGTTCTACCAGATTATTCAGTAACTTTATTGTATTATTTGCAATTTTATAAGGGGACTTTTTAACTTGTTTAAAAGTTTCCCGCCTTGCAACATCTATTTTTATCCAATTCAAGCTGAACCGATAGCTAAAGTGTTCATGACGAACACTAAAAAAATAAAATTTTGAAAATCTATGGACACTGATGTGAATGTATTTTCATGGTTTTGTTTAAAGGGTTAAAAACTTGACATAAATTATTAAAAAAAAAGTATAACAGCTATTTAAAGTCTTTATTTACATGTATATTGAAAACTGTGTTTTGAATATATTTTTACTTGCCTTTCTATTCCTTTGGCAATTGCTTCTGTAGCAAGCTGAAATGATACACAAGAAAATATCAAAACAAAATAATAAACACTGTGCAATTAAATATGTGAAAACACCAAAAAACTTCTAACAACAACTCTGATTATTATGTAAAATTTAATAAGGATCATTCCACTGGAACTAAGGTTACACAACAGCGGCAAAGTATCTAAAGATGACAACAACCATGTATGAAATCATATCAAAATATGACAGCGAAAAAATGTAGTTGTATAAAAGAGGACCTTTCTAGGAAGCCCAGAAACAAGGAACATTTATGTGAATACCATTATAGCTTAAATCCATTTAATAAATCAATCTACCTGAATTCAGAAATAACAAACCTTTTTAATTTTGTCGTCAGGATAACCTAACCAACCACATGATGTTGTGTAAGCTGGGAAACCATTCTTCTTTAATTCTTCCTCTAAAATATAGCAAGGTGAAAAATAAGTAATGGTCACCCCATACACCAAGACAATCAAATAGAATAAAAACATGTGATTGGAATTACATATTTTTTTTTAACAAGAATTGAATTAATTATAACCAGGTTAAAAGAATTATATGGATAAAACACTATTTGAAAGAAATTTATTGGAGAATAAACAGGGGTAAGTCCCTCACAACCATTCCGACTCTTATTTCTTATAAATTCATTTCAAATGGTGTTTAATCCAATAATAACTCTATGTGGAGTGAAGGTCTTATTAAGCATAAACCAATTTACTTAAAATGGTAAAATTATCATTTTAAAGAATAAAGTCTGACCCTATAGACTGTAAAACTGTGGTAATAAACTGATCAGACTGTAAACAGTTTATAACTTTCACTTCAGTAGGACCAAATGGATAGATATGATGGTTTATAACTTTCACTTCAGTAGGACCAAATGGATAGATATGATGATAGATAATGCACGAGAGTAAATCCAATTTATATAGGAAAACAAAACTACAAAACAATACTTTATAATTGTTTTTCATTTTGAAGTCACCACTGACATTAAAAAAATAAATATGAAATCTTTGACTTTGAAACTGAAGATTGGACAGTTTATTGCTTTAGTTTTAAATTTTCTGTCATATTTGAAATGAGTATGTTCATTTTAGGTATATAGACACTGTTCAGCTGCACAGTTAAATTAAGCATTTGAAAAATAAAGAGTTAGATAAGGGTAAGGTTTGATTTTTGTGCAGGAACAGTAATTTGACAGCTTTTCCTTTGTGACGTCATAATTGAATGACAAATGTGAAATGCAATTTTTTGATAATTTTGCCACGAATTACTTCTTTTTATTTCCGTGCATTGTAGCTGTCTCATGTCCTTGTTTTGTCTTTGTTTTTATCTGTTACCGTTTTTGCCGTGTCTTTGGACTTCGATTTTTGTAGTCATCGCTTTCTTTGTTCCTTCGGTATTCTACTGCCGTTGTTCCCTTTTCCCAGAAATGGTGTTCAATCCAGATACTTCAGAAAATATCTCCATTAAAAGCATGGTGACATATACATTTTTTTCATGTTATCAACAGATCATACCAAAATCTATCTTTTTACAAATATTTATTAAATTCTCATGGATAAAAGGTTCATTTCAATAAAACTGAAAATTGTCTCTCTATATTTCCCCGTGCATTCTGCGTAAAATTAGGTGAAAAAATGTCAAATATGAGCAAACTTTGATCTCACTTCTAGAAAAATATGCATGGTGACCCATGCTTTTTATTATCGACTTCAGTTTAGTAGGATTGGTTTTACAATTGAGCCAACTTATAGCAATATCTCATGGATATGAATATAAGTGTCTATCTACCTTAACAGTGAAATATACAGTCAATTATATTTTTCTACATAGAGAGGTTTGTAATTTGGCATCTCTGAAACTAATGCACTGTGGGAAGACTGTGCACCAAAATATTTGATCGGCCACAAATATAATTCAGTAATATCATTAGTCTGCAGATCTAAATTTGTAATAAAATCACTTTACCCACAATTTAATGCCATCATAACTTCTATAGGAACAAACTATTATTTAAATTGAAGTATACCATTTCATTGGCCAGATGACAACTGTTATCTAGATTTTCAATTAATAAAATACAATTAACATTGTGCACTACAAAAAGATGAAAATTGTTCCCCCTTTTATCATCTGTGATAAATTGATTTATGTGTCCTCTGAAATGTCAGCTGAATATTTAGTCTTTTTGTGTAGTGAAAGAACTCTCTCTGTGACCAACAATTATGGCGGATTTCTTGGATCATTAACATATTTTATTTGCAATTCATCAATGAATATACCTATTTTCCTCTGGTAACACTTATGAGAATCCTGTGTCTTGTCCGTTAATTAATTAGTCAAGTGTTCTATAGAATTCTATTGTATACCAATTTCTGCTGCCTTAAGGGGTTTACCTGGATACTCCATTATTTACAAATTGGTATACAATAGAATTCTGAAGGATTTTGATTGTTTGATAATCAAACAAAAGACAAGAGTTTTGGGGGAGTTCTTATAGGTGTTACTAGAGGAATATTGGCATGTTCATTGGAGAATTGCAAATATAATACATTAATGAAATCCACCGTAACTCAAATTTTCAGTATTGCTTTCTATCAACTCAAACTAATGTTATTATGAAATAGAATTTAACTCACAAAAGGTTTATTGTAATAACCTTTTCTCATAATTCTATAATCTTATCTCAAGTTTATAATAATGAATATACAACAAGAGCTGTTGCAGAATGGCAACCAGTGATTCGCCACTCACTGAACCCTGAATATGGCAAGTGCAAATTAAAGTGTGACAGTGTGGACACAATACATAATCCTCAAGAATAAACAGAATGTAGTAACCAACTAATCATATAGAGGCTGTATACCAATTTTGAAATCAATCCCTCTTATAGAAGCTAAGAAAACTGTGAAGAAAAATTCATGCTTTGCTATATTTCGTAACTACATGTAAGTCCACATTTCATTAAACAAGAATCATACCTCCCACAGGACTCAAAATAGGAAGTTCCTTACAACTAATTATACTGAGGCTGCATACTTATTTTGAAATCAATCCTTCTTATAAAAGAGTAGAAAACTGCAACGAAAAATTCATGTTTCACTACATTTTGTAACTAAGTCCACATTTCGTTAAACAGGAAGTACACATCCCATAGGACTAAAAATAGGACACTTCTTACAACTTACCATATAGAGGCTACATACCAATTTTGAAATCAATCCTTTTTATAGAAGCAAACGCAAAATTCATGTTTCACTACATTTCAAAATCAAGTCCACATTGCCTTAAACAGGAAGTACCCAACTGACAGGACTAAAATAGGCTGTTCTTTAAAACACATCACATAGAGGCTGAATACCAATTTTCAAATCATTTCCTCCATTAAAAGCTGAGAAAATTGTGACAGAAATAAATTTTGGACGAACAGACAGACGAACAGACGGATGGACAGACAAGGTGAATGCAGTATACCCCACTCTCTAACAAGGGGTATAATTTTAATAAATGTACATGTACCTGCTGCAAAAACTATNAACACCTCTTTGTTTATGTGAATACTATTATAGCTTAAATCCATTTAATAAATCAATCTACCTGAATTCAGAAATAACAAACCTTTTTAATTTTGTCGTCAGGATAACCTAACCAACCACATGATGTTGTGTAAGCAGGGAAACCATTCTTCTTTAATTCTTCCTCTAAAATATAGCAAGGTGAAAAATAAGTAATGGTCATCCCATACACCGAGACAATCAAATAGAATAAAAACATGTGATTGGAATTACATAAACAAGAATTGAATTAATTATAACCAGGTTAAAAGAATTATATGGAAAAAACACTATTTGAAAGAAATTTATTGGAGAATAAACAGGGATAAAGTCCCTCACAACTATTTCATAAAAGTCCTTCCAACTCTTATTTCTTATAAATTCATTTCAAATGGTGTTTAATCCTATAATAACTCTATGTGGAGTGAAGGTCTTATTAAGCATAAACCAATTTACTTAAAATGGTAAAATTATCATTTTATTAAAGAATAAAGTCTGACCCTATAGACTGTAAAACTGTGGTAATAAACTGATCAGACTGTAAACAGTTTTTCTCTAATTCTTGTTCAAAATAAATACTTCCCAAATAATGTTAGATGAAATTAATAATCAACATGTTTAGAAATTGATCTCACTTGCTGATTGGTCAATCAGTGTCAGTTTCTAGAAATAGTGCAACCAGATGTTGATGAAATTAGCACCTGCATCATTGTCTAGTGAAACAGTTTTTGCATTTTTATGACTAAGATATCTCAATTTATTGATAATATGACAACATTTTATCAAAAATATTACACTTAACGCCCCCTTTCAATGAATGGCGCAATGATACACATAGCAACGATGATAGAAACAAAATGGCGGCTCACCTGAGATTGGAGACTACAGAGATCGCTTTACATCAAATAAATTGAGTAAGAATTAGAGAAAAATCTCTAACATTGTTTTCCGGTTTATTACGATAATTTCTCACATCTCGATAGTTAAATTTTCACATTTTAAAGTTCTCGGGTAAACCTCGAACTTTAAAATGTGAAAATTTGAGAAATAAACGTATTAAACTGGAAACAATGTTACAGACTATATATAACTTTCACTTCAGTAGGACCAAATGAATAGATATGATGATAGATATGCATGAGAGTAAATCCAGTTTATATGGGAAAACAAAACTACAAAAAATCAATACTTTATAGTTGTTTTTCATTTTGAAGTCACCACTGACATTAAAAAAATAAATATGAAATATTTGACTTTGAAATTGAAGATTGGAAAGTTTATTGCTTTAGTTTTAAATTTTCTGTTATATTTGAAATGCGTATGTTCATTTAAGGTATATAGACACTGTTCAGCTGCACAGTTAAATTAAGCATTTGAAAAATAAAGAGCTGGATAAGGGTAAGGTTTGATTTTTGTGCAGGAACAGTAATTTGACAGCTTTTCCTTTGTGACGTCATAATTGAATGACAAATGTGAAACGTAATTTTTTGATAATTTGGCTTTTCCCGGAAATGGTGTTTAATCCGGATACTTCAGAAAATATCTCCATTAAAAGCATGGTGACATATACATTTTTTCATTGTTATCAATAGATTAAATCAAAATCTATCTTTTTACAAAAATTTATTAAATTCTCATGGATAAAAGGTTCATTTCTATAAAACTGAAAATTGCCTTTCTATAGAACCAATCCTACTAAACTGAAATCGATAATAAATAAATAAATAATAAGAATGGGTCACCATGCATATTTCTTCTAGAAGTGAGGTCAAAGTTTGCTCATATTTGCCATTTTTTCACCTAATTTTACGCAGAATGTATGGGAAAATATAGAAAGGCAATTTTCAGATATTGATTGTTTGATAAACAAACAAAAGACAAGAGTTTTGGAGGAGTTCTTATAGGTGTTACTAGAGGAATATTGGTATTTTCATTGAAGAATTGCAAATATAATACATTAATGATCCAGGAAATCCACCATAACTCAAATTTTCAGTATTGCTTTCTATCAATTCAAACTAATGTTATTATGAAATAGAATTTAACTCACAAAAGGTTTACCGGTATATTGTAAAATACTTTTCTCATAATTCTTAAATCTTATTTCAAGTTTATAATAATGAATATACAACAAGAGCTGTTGCTGAATGGCAACCAGTGATTTGCCACTCACTGAACCCTGATCAATATGGCAAGGGCAAATTAAAGTGTGACAGTGTGGACACAAAAAAGGTTTTGGACACAATACATAAAGTTCCTTACAGCTAATTATATTGAGGCTGCATACTAATTTTGAGATCAATCCCTCTTATAAGAGTAGAAAACTGCAATAAAAAATTCATGTTTCACTACATTTCGTTACTAAGTCCACATTTTGTTAAACAGGAAGTACACATCCCACAGAACTAAAAATAGGACACTCCTTACAACTTACCATATAGAGGCTGCATACCAATTTTAAAATCAACCCTTTTCATAGCTGAGAAAACTGCAACACAAAATTCATGTTTCACTACATTCCATAACTAAGTCCCCATTTCCTTAAACAGGAAGTACCCATCTGACAGGACTAAAAATAGGCCGTTCTTTAAAACACATCACCAATTTTCAAATCATTCCCTCCATTTAAAGCTGAGAAAATTGTGGCAGAAATAAATTTTGGACGAACAGACAGACGAACAGACGGATGGACAGACAAGGTGAATGCAGTATACCCCACTCTCTAACAAGGGGTATAATTTTAATAAATATACATGTACCTGCTGCAAAAACTATAAATACCTCTTTGTTTTTTTCCATCAACTTTTTTCTTAAGAATCTCTGGAAAATAAATCAAAGATAAGCTATATTTACAGAAACATACTAACATTCATGTAAAACATTTACAGCAAATCCTTTAATTTGTTTACATGTTTAAAGCAAATGCATTAATCAAATATTTTGTTGGGATATGTATAATTTTTCATGCTTGATTTGACAGGAATTTAACATTCCATTTTAGCCCCAGCTTGATAACCAGTTGCAATGCCTCTCTGGAAATTCAAATCAGTTATAAGCCTTAGTGGTATAAAAATACAGTCAAACTTTGATGGCTAGCACACTAAGGGACTGACGAGCCATAAAAGTTCAACTGTAATTATATAATATCAGTATTTTGCTATTTTGTGAATATAAAGGGGTTGGATGAAGTGACTGAAATGTGGGCCTAAAAAAACATTCTGAAAGGTCCTCAACAGTTTTTGCAATCTTTGCACAATAGGTCATACAATTTATTTTTAAGAATTTGTGATTTGAACATGATTACACTAGTACATATGGAGGTTTACAGAGATATGTTTAAATTTATGCAAATAAATAAGTCACTAATTTTTAACAAATAGGAGTTTGCAAGTAAAGATGAAGAGTGCCACATTTATGAATAAAGAGCAGACATGTTAGTGGAAATATGTGAATATTAGTAATTATTTTTTGCAATATCAGTTCTTTTATTATTGTTACACTTAGGAAAGGGAGGGGACTCATATTATATAATATTGTGAGACTTGTATGAACTGTGAGTTATTTCTATAGGATAATTGAATATCTATACCTCAGTCCTATACATAATTACCTCTTTAGAAATATTAATTTTAAATTTAAATAATCTGAAAACATAAATACAAGTTGTATGAATAAATTCACTGATGACAAATAGAACTGTTTTCTATTTTTTGTATATTTTTTTCAGACACATAACTGACAAGTTTTAAAATGCTCGTACGGGTTTAAATGAATAAGACAACTCAAAGTATACCATAAAAAAGTATGTAGAGGACAGATTAAGAACACATTAAAAGCCCATTGCTTGGTTTTTTCATGTATTTGTAGAGACTTTGTCTCATGTGCATTTACTCCATATCCGTTTATCGTTTTTTCATCAAGAGCTAAAAATCCACTTTCCTGATGAAGTATAAATAAATATTTTGTTATAGCAAATTATCATTGAAAACAATGACATCATAGTGTCTACTAAATACAGTAAAACTTGAATGTAATGCCACATTTGTTCGACAAATTTTTGGCATAATACAGGGGTTTAGCATCAAGCTCTTGGAGCTTTATTCTGAAAGTAAAGACAAATTAGGATTATCTATCTGGGAAAAAGACTTTAAAAAAAATTTAATGAAAAGAGATGTCGCAACTGAAATGAGGGGTGTTAAATCAAGGCTTTATTGTAAACTTAACACCTACTGACAAGAAAAGTACCATGTTCATTTTGAATAAATTGTTAATTTAGGGCTATTCCATTAAAAAGAATGTACCAGGGTCGGAAGGCAGAAAATGAAAATTCTTGTGGGTTCTTGACGATTTTGTTTCTCATTTCTATACTCATATTTGTCCATTACCCTTGGTTGTGGGGGTAATAGAAACATGCCTTCCGACCCTGGTACATGCATTTTAATGGAAAAGCCCTTATCTTAAATTGATGTGAATAGTCACAACTGCTGGCTGAGGAAAATGCATAAAAACTGTCCATTTAAAAGTTTCCTTTTTCTTTTTCAGCTTTAATGTGAACTAAAAATAGAACTTACCAAGTGCTTCAGCTTTAGTGAGTGTGTCCTCCCTGAAATAATCAATTATTTAAACATTACCTAATTTGACTTTTACAATATCAGATAGATACATTGTATGTCTTGTAAGAATAAAACTTTGATTTGCTAAAAAAAAAAAACACCAACATAATCTTACATCTATGTTCCACAAATTTACTATTGTACATTATAATCTATCAAAAGAGATATCTGCCATTGTAGTTTGGGTCATTACTGTATGTTCAAACACTGGAACTTCAACATTCATTATAATGATTGTTAAATATGAGCAGAGGTCAGAATTGTTATAATGTAAATAATCATTAAAGCAGTGATGATGGTGATTTGCTTTCAGTAAAAGCAACAATACCTTTAATGAATAAAACATCACATCCATTCTGTGATTTTGTAAGAAATACCATCATAATTTCATCTAAAATGAGGCGTACATTGATCCACTTGGCCAGAAATTAATATATCGCTCTTCAAAATTTCAAATCCACATATCATAACAAGAGTTGTCAGAAGACAACATAGCTCGCCTGGGTTTAGAGTGACCTCAATGCACAATAAGTTTGAAAGTTATAGAAAGGTACCATCAGAAATATCTCATCACGAAAAAGTCACATAACAAATATAAACATCCTACCACTAAACAACTTAATTTTAAAAGCAAGCTTAAAGTTTTTACAAAATAGCCCTGAGGGCCAAGTCAAAGTCAAAATGTCTACAAATATGGTATCATCAGAAAGCTCTCATCACAAGAAAGTCACCTACCAAATATGAACATCCTACCACTTAACAACTTAATTCTAGAAGCAGGGTTAAATTTAAAAAAAAAATTGCCCTCAGGCAAGGTCAAGGTCAAAATGTCTACAAATGTGGTACCAACAGAAAGCTCTCAACACAAGAAAGTCACATACCAAATATGAACACCCTACCACTTAACAACTTAATTCTAGAAGCAATGTTAAATTTTTTAAAAATTTAACTAAGGGCAAGGTCAAGGTCAAAATGTCTACAAATATGGTACCACTAGAAAGCTCTCATCATAAGAAAGTTACATACTAAATATGAACACCTTACCACTAAAAGCCTACCTTCTATAGGCAAGGTTAAAGTTTTTAAAAAATTGCCCTCAGGGCAAGGTCAAGGTCAAAATGTCTACAAATATGCTCTCATCATAAGGAAGTTACATACCAAATATGAACACCCTACGGCTAAAATTCTACCTTCTATAGGCAAGGTTTAAGTTTTTTAAAAATTGCCATAAGGGCAAGGTCAAGGTCAAAATGTCTACAAATATGGTACCACTAGAAAGCTTTCATCACAACGAAGTCACATACTAAATGTCAACATCCTAGCTCTTCAGGTCTCCATTCCACAAGCCAGGTTAAAGTTTGCTGAAGCCTACAACGCTGATGCCGGGGGTATGACAATATCTCTCCGGACATTTGTCCCGGCAAGCTAAAAAGAAAGTTACACATTACGCATCATCTATATCAAGTTAAAGAGCAGACTTGAATTAGTCCAACATGTTCAAGCCATGAAAACTTTGGCCAAAAGTTGACAGATGAGAGATGACAAAAGAACAGACACATTTATATATACCATTGAAGTACTTTTATTTGTGGACATCAATTTTTCATGGTTTTCATAGATATCAATGTTTAGTAGGTTCTTAAATTTGCAGTTTCAAATTCTTTGCATGTAACTTTATGGAAATGCATTTTGTTGGAACTGAATATCATGGTTTTAGGGAACCAAAAAATCAAGAAAATTGGAAAATCACAATTTTACTTTCACAGTAAGTTCCAACTACATGTACCTTTTTGAAATGGGAGATAATAAAAATTTCTCTTGTTAATTCTATAAATTATTTTTAATGACATGATCTTCACAAAAAAAATATGAAAATATGAAATACTTACATGTATCTAAAATCTATGGTAGAAACCAATTTCTCAGGATCCTGAAAAGTAAAAAATACATGAACTTAAAATGCAATTTTGCTTTAAAAAAATAAGTCAACATCAAGGCGCAGTTTTATCAAAGGTAAAAAATTGTAACATTGGTCTTATGAGTTGTAACATACATTTGTAGGTCTTAAGTTTTTTAGTTTTTAAGTTAGGACTGATCGTAATTCTTAAGTTCTTTAGTAAAATAATGTCCAGGATGACCATACCCTCCACATGTAGGATAATTAT
>MJUU01039618.1:111778-133107 GCA_002080025.1 Modiolus philippinarum
GCTGCATGCCTACGTAGTAAAAGATTGAGATGTTTGCATACTAGTAACAGGTTCAGGTGTACAGCATTGGATCATATTGTTATCAAGAAATGTTGTAACTTAGTGTTATTTTATTTAAAGTCACATTTTCCAAAAAAAAAAATCAAAGCTCCGATGGAGCTGAAACTCGAAAGCCCTGGAAATCTACACATGGCAAAACTTTGTAGTCATCGAAAGAACTGCTGCATACGTCTGCATATATTAAGTTATTCCGTAATACGTGAACATAATCAGATTGTGTGATTTCGTATGCATGTCAATTTCATTGCTATAAATATATGCAATACACATGTCACAGGTAAACAAATGTTATTTTCATTTTTGACAAATTACTGTGTGGCAGGCTCATTGATCCGAGACGCAATATAAAAAAATGAGTCATTTGATAAACATGCATATTGTTTTCAATTTAATATAAACACCGTATTCAACTCAAGAAAATGAAGAAATATAACTTAAATACACAGTGTATACAATTTTGAAAGAAACTTGTGCACTATATTTTATTGGAAGCTGTAAAGTACAAGTAGTTCTTTAAATAACAAAATACCGAAATTACTGTAAATTTATTTTCTGCATATGCGCATTTCGACAACTTATGTCTCATCAGTGCAGATAAAACCAAAACATTTGGAAGTCCATTCACCAAAAATGTGTAAAAGCTGAGGTTTTATTTAAATAAAAAGGTTTTATTTTCATTGTAACAATTTTATACAATTGTTTATATAAGTAAAATATTTATGACAATGTTTTTATTTATAAGAATGTTGCTTTATTTATGAGAATGTTTCTTTTATTTATGACAGTCTTTAATTGCAATACACATTGCACTCTAACGTCATACCAGTGTTTGTAAATAACGGCGCTAAATTGTTCATTTTGTTTGCCATTTGTATTGTTCTCTTATGACGCTACGTTATGACCAAAACTTGTATGGGCGTCTTCACTACAATTTAGGATTTGCACGTAAATGCACAGAAGATTATAGTTGGTAAGATTTCTTTTATTTATTTTCATCTATAACATTTATTTGTTCAAGTCAAGGTAGATTTACATGTATATTCAATATTTACGTACAGTAATTAAATTTATTTACTAGTTTAATTTGTTGAACAGTAAACTTTAAAGATCCAAAGCTATTGATATTGCGTAGTCATTTATGAATATTGTTTATATTCTGACGGACTTATGAATTTATAAACACATCTATGTTGTACTTAATTTATTCTTACTATATGTTGCATTTATTATATGCTTATGACTATATGTTACATTTATTATATGCTTATGACTATATGTTACATTTATTATATGCTTATGATTATATGTTGTATTTAATTTATGCTAATAATATCTGATACTCATTTTATGCTTATGAAATCTATGTATCTCTTTGTAGAGAATCGAACTTCGGACTTATGTTTATGAATCAAAGATGAAAGGAATAAAAATACCAATTGTTCGCATACTCAATTTTCTTTTGCCCGCCGTGTGAATCCTACAATTCTCCGCTTTATTGGGACTCTATTTGGACAATTCTTGAGAAGCTGAAGATTAGTTAAAATAACGATGATTTTTTTTCTTGTCATTTCAACAACTCTCCAGCCATTTCATTTGTTTACGACCTTTCTTATTTTGTCCGGCCTAGTGTCACCAATGCACTATCTCGTCTTGTTCTATGAAGTCGTGATTCAGGGAAAGGTCAGTGGCCGATTTGGGAGGGGGGGGAGGTGGCATGGGGTCGGGGCCTGGGCCCCCCTTAGGTTGGAAAATGTTCAAAATTCCTAAGGGTTTTCGGAAAATTGGGTTTTGGGCCCCCCTTAGCAGAAAGTCTGGGTCCGCCACTGAGAGTCATGCACAAGGAACAATTTTTGAACATGCATGAAATACCAGTTTTCAAGTGAATTACCTGACAGTGTAGCATCGACCAATCGGGAAAAGCAGGAAGCTGAATTCCATTGCTGTTGACTTGCTACTGGACACTACCGCAATGGATAGAAGGGGCTTGGTGTGCCATGAAACCAGTTTAAGGAGGTTCTCTCCTCATGTTTTGTGATTTCTGTCAGATTTTCGGGATCCTCAGGTTTTATCCATTTATATAAAATTAAGCATTATAATTTTTTGCCCATTGACCTCCTTATTTTTTTCCATAATTTCATGTTATACATTTTGTAAGCATTCTGTAAAAATTTCATTGAATTCTATTTATTCTGTCAAATTCATTCATGGTCTTACTGTTAATTTTTTAAATGTGGTTAGTAATCCTATTGCTGAGAGAATTGATCAATAGGTTGGTATCTTTGCCTAAAATGTTTACAAAAGACATTTAAATTTAAACATTCCTCAATAGGTCATTGATTTTATTTATAGGTCAGGCATTTAAAGCATGGTGTTCAGCCAACCTGAACAAATATACTCACTTTAGGAATTACTGTAAAGTACATCTAGGTTTTGAAATATCAAGGATTAAGAGGATGGATAAAATCTAATTATAGTACTAGTGGTTTAAACCGTACACCTGGTTTATTTATGAAAAATGCATGTTTATCCTCAATTGGCCTTTCCAATATAAAAAACAAGTTTGGGTGAACTTGACTTGTTTCTTGTTGAAATTTACATCAGGTAAACTGGTCCATATCCAGGACAAATACAAAGAATGGGTATGTGAACTTTCTTCCTTGAAGGTCAAACTTGTTGAGGAACCTTTAGTGTACATTCAGTAATAGGAAAATTGTTGTAAATCAAATTCTTCTTGCAAATAATGTTACTATTTACACTCTCATTATTTATTTTCTGTTGCCCAAATGTTTATTTATGTTTAGGCTGGCTGAACACCTTTCTTAATCAAAAGAGATTTTAAATGTCTGACCTATAAATAAAATCAATGACCTATTGAGGAATATTTAAACCTCTTTTGTAAACATTTTAGGCAAACACATCTACCTATTGATTGAATGTAACAACAATTGATTGACAGACCAGTATTGTGAAAGTAACTGTAATCCTATGAAAAATCAGAGGAGTTCAGTTTCCTGCAAAATTTTCAATCACTTATATCTCAAAAACGAAATCATCAACCTCTCAATTTTTTTGACTTAAATTATTTCTTTTTTAAATTTGATATCCTATTTATTTTCAAATGGAGAAGCAAACATCCTTAACCCACTTTCTTTTGAAATGCCTGCTCCATGTTTTTTTTTAAAATTTTTCAAGTGATTTTGCACCTGCTTCGTATTTTTGACCTTTTGATTTCGACTCCTGACAATGCTGTTTGATAATTTTGTAATTAACCTCATTTCTAATTGTTTGAATACAGTCAAACTTGCCTTAACGGTCACCTTGAATAAGCAGCCACTTGATTTTAAAGGTCACTTTGTTTAGTTCCCTTCGTAGTATATTTCATATAAACCTCATTTAAAAGGCCACCTTTCTTAAAAGGCCAGTTTTTCTCCTTCCCAAAGGTGACCTCTTAAATCAAGTTTCACTGTATATTTTAAGCATTTTTTCAATAGTGTTTTTGTAAATGGACTCAAAGTAAATATGGTTAGTATATTGATGTTTAAATTTAAAACAGAAGTCTTGTGATTTTCACAATATGATTTTGTACCATTTCAGCTTTATACATTTCAATATTTCAATTGCTGTGTAAATTTCGTGTTGTATACCAATGCAAGTTTCAAGGTCTGCTCAAAATGAATCAAAGTATTGATAAACAAAACCTTATTCAATTACCTTTTTCTCCATTTTAGCCCATAGATCCCATAATGCATTAACTATGGCAGCTGTAGCAAGATGTGTAACTCCTTTCTCTGGTCCTAGCTGAAATCAACACTACAGTATTATAGAGTAATTACACATACAGTGAAACCTGTCTTCACTGAACCAATATTAAACTGAAAACCTGTGTAAAGAAGCAAACTTTTATTTTGTCCAAAGTCAAAATTATCTATGAAAAAATGATTTAAAAAACCTTTGTCAATAATTTTTGTGCAAAGGGTATTTGGCATAACCTAGTTTTAACTGTAACTGAAACATGAAGACTTATTTTGAAAGATAATATCTAAGTCTTGTCTCAAATGTTTTAACCCTTCACACAGATTTGTTTAATCTCTAACCTGATTCTATGTGAAATAACTTCAACAGAGAACATGCACTACGTTGTTTTCTCTCCAAACACAATTACAAAAGAAACCCATTTGGTGTATCTATAGAAATCCTTGAATCAAAAGTATGTTACCTTGAGATTGCTTCGGTATATGATGACACATTCACTCATGAACAATCAAAGTTGATTTTTACATATTCTCCTCTCAAAATAATTATGGATAAAAGGCAGCTAGAAAAGCACATTGTTTTTTTTCTTATCTCAAACATTCAAACCAACAGGAATCAAATTCCAAAAATGCAATATTATATTGGTATCAATCAAACCATATTTATGTGTTTGTTTTGAAGTTATTTGATAGCATTTAGCAGGAAATTTTTATGGTTGTACAATTTCACCATTTATTGTTCTTCAAAGAGGGGTATAATACCAAGGGTCTTATTTCTAGTGGTCATTAAATTTCATCAATTGTAAATTGTGTAAGGGACAAACATGTATAGAGATATATATAGCCTTCAATTTTTTAATTACACTTTGTGAATATAGCGATACTGGTAATTATAGCTAAATAAATTCACAGTAGAATGTCACAAAAATTAGCAACAAAAGACAGTAACATTTATAATATAATTACTGATTTGCCGAAGTTGTCGAAATGCACATATGCATTAACCAAATTCACAGTAACTTCAGTATTTTTGTTATTTATTACCACTGGGCCAATGCCTCTGCTGGTGGACTGTTATTACCCGAGGGTATTCATCAACTTAGTAGCCAGTGCTTCAGTGCTGGCCGCAAACCAATTTCATTTTAATTCTTCAATATCTAAATTTTGTTCAAAACTAAGTATCTCACTCCTGCATAGCTCTGTCCATAACTGATTTGGCTTTTCTATTTAGATCCTATTGGTAATTTGTTCTCTATCAGGATTTATGCATATTTCGGTTACGATTTCCAAATGTTTTGATATGATCTGCACTGAAGAGACATAAGTTGTCGAAATGTGCATATGCAGAAACCAAATTCACAGTGACTTCAGTATTTTTGTTATTTATTACCACTGGGCTGATGCGACTGCTGGTGGACTGTTAGTCCCTGAGGGTATTCACCAACTCAGTAGCCATTACTTCGGCGCTGGCCAAAAAACAATTTTATTTGAAAACTTGCAATATCTAAAAATATCTAAATTTATGAAAATTCACAGTAATTTCAGTATTTTGCTACTCATACCCATCTAATTTGATCTTCACTACAAATCGACTGCCAATATTTTCCAAAATCTCTGAAGATATCATCCAACTTCTGTCCAACAACTAACTTCCTGAAGGCTTCTACTGCACAACATACTGTAATATAAAATGTTCCATAGTTCATAAATGATACACACCGGTATGCCACATGCAATCTATAAATAATACTCCAGTTCCTGGCACATCAAACTGTAACATGTAATATTACTGTGTTATTTGCTAGATAAATTGCATTGGATATACATTTTGAAAATTTTTCTAATCTTTAACATTTTTCAACCTCATTTTATTTCCTGTGATGAGCAGAGTTTCAATTGATATGAAACTTTGTAAGTTTTTCATCCAAAAANGAGGAGAAGATTTTTGAAGAAAAGTTTACGACGGACGGACGGACGGACGGACGACGGACGACGGACGACGGACGCCAAGTGATGGCAAAAGCTCACCCTGGCTTTAGCCAGGTGAGCTAAAAATGATTTAAAAAACATTGTCAAAAATTTTTGTGCAAAGGGTATTTGGCATAACTTAGTTTTAACTGTAACATGAAGACATATTTTCAAAGATAATTTCTAAGTCTTGCCTCTAATGTTTTAACCCGTCACACAGATTTGTTTAATCTCTAACCTGATTCTATGTGAAATAACTTCAACAGAGAACATGCACTATGTTGTTTTCTCTCCAAACACAATTACAAAAGAAACCCATTTGGTGTATCTATAGAAATCCTTGAATCAAAAGTATGTTACCTTGAGATTTTGGTATATGATGACACATTCACTCATGAACAATCAAAGTTGATTTTTACATATTCTTCTCTCAAAATATTTATGGATAAAAGGCAGCTAGAAAAGCACATTGTTTTTTTCCTTATCTCAAACATTCAAACCAACAGGAATCAAATTCCAAAAATGCAATATATTGGTATCAATCAAACCATATTTATGTGTTTGTTTTGAAGTTATTTGATAGCATTTAGCAGGAAATTTTTGTGGTTGTACAATTTCACCATTTATTGTTCTTCAAAGAGGGGTATAATAACAAGGGTGTACATAGTGGTCATTAAATTTCATCAATTGTAAATTGTGTAAGGAACAAACATGTATAGAGATATATAGCCTTCAATTTTTTTAATTACACTTTGTGAATATAGCGATACTGGTAATTATAGCTAATTCTAATATGGCTTCCTGTATTAGCTTTGTAAATAGAGTCATGTTATAATACCAATATAACACTCTTAGCACATGCGCAAAAGATGCATAGTTTCTGTTGTATATTTTGAATCTATTTTTCATTTTAACTGTCAAAATCTACCATCCACTAACAAATTTTTAATTAAATTTGTTTCCGAAATTCATTATGGGATTTTTTTCTGCTTGAAAAAGCAATGTTCAGGACAAACTTTAATTTTCCTACTTGTGACGTCACAAATAAATGTCTGGTTCATAAGCAGAGTTGGTTGGAAAGTTTGAATAGAGATTAAGAGGCCTTGAGGCATTTTCTACAGTTAAAATAACAATTAAATTAAAAAAAAAGTAAGTTTTTATTTTATTTGTGGAAAGTTTTTTGTCAGCGGGTTTGTTTATCAAAATCAAAATGTTACGGAACCATTAGATAGTCGCTGCTCGCTTCGGATATAAAATGGGTGAAATTTCCATATTAGAATCGAAATAAATCATACCCCCCAAATACTATATTGTCATTATAACATGGGCTTTTGTTGTTTCTGCATATTTTACCCCTCGCTAACGCTCGGGATAAAATATTTGCAAAAACAACTCAAGCCCATGTTATAATGACAATATAGTATGGCGGCCATGTTTTATTTCTTAAATAAATTCACAGTAGAATGTCACAAAAATTAGCAACAATTTATAATATTAATAATATAATTACTGATTTGCAAAAGTTGTCGAAATGTGCATATGCAGAAACACAGTGACTTCAGTGTTTTTGTTATTTATTACCACTGGGCAAATGCCTCTGCTGGTGGACTGTTATTCCCCGAGGGTATTCATCAACTTAGTAGCCAGTGCTTCAGTGCTGGGCGCAAACCAATTTCATTTTAATACTTCAATATCTAAATTTTGTTCAAAACTAAGTATCTCACTCCTGCATAGCTCTGTCCATAACTGATTTGGCTTTTCTATTAAGATCTTATTGGTAATTTGTTCTCTATCAGGATTTACGCATATTTCGGTTATGATTTCCAAATGTTTTGATATGATCTGCACTGAAGAGACATAAGTTGTCGAAATGTGCATATGCAGAAACCAAATTCACAAAAACTGCGGTATTTTGTTATTTATTACCACTGGGCCGATGCGACTGCTGGTGGACTGTTAGTCCGTGAGGGTATTCACCAACTCAGTAGCCAGTACTTTGGTGCTGGCCGAAAAACAATTTCATCTGAAAACTAGCAATATCTAAAAATATCTAAATATATGAAAATTCACAGTAATTTCAGTATTTTGCTATTCATACCCATCTAATTTGATCTTCACTACAAATCGACTGCCAATATTTTCCAAAATCTCCGAAGATATCATCCAACTTCTGTCCAACAACTAACTTCCTGAAGGCTTCTACTGCACAACATACTGTAATATAAAATGTTACATAGTTCATAAATGATACACACTGGTATGCCACATGCAATCTATAAATAATACTTCAGTTCCTGGCACATCAAACTGTAACATGTAATATTACTGTGTTATTTGTGTAGATAAATTGCATTGGATATACATTTTGAAAATTTTTCTAATCTTTAACATTTTTCAACCTCATTTTATTTCCTGTGATGAGCAGAGTTTCAATTGATATGAAACTTTGTAAGTTTTTCATCCAAAAAACTGATTCCAACCTAAACAAATGAGATTATATTCACATACAAAATGCACCATGTCCTGACTTCAGAAAATATCACCAGACCACTTAATTCCTTCTGGCTGTGATGTTCACCATGACATTGAGGTCAAGGTCAAAGCAATACAGCAGAACATAATGTATTTCTGAAGAGCAACCTAATAACCAAATACCATTTCCCTATCACTTGCAGATTATCATGAAACTGATTTAATCTGAAAAACTTAACATGGTCACTAAACCATAAAGTAGAGGTCAAGGTCACGAGACTTCATGTTGATCAGACAGTACTAACTGAATTCTACCATTTTAACAAATATGATGTTCTAACAACAAAAGGATCTTGATATAAACTTTATTAAATGAAAGTTTGTAAGTGCTTTCATTGCCATATTTTGTATGTATTGCTTTTCATGACTTTCATTGCAGGTGAGGCAAATGTGGCAAATGGTCTTCCTAATGAAAAAGGAACAAATGTTTAGGTAAGAATGTAGTTTTTGCAAAGCTGCTTCTATCACCTGTATTAAATTTTTAACACAGCTGGAAGAATACATTACAAATTTATTGGCACAAACTCAAAGTACAGTAAATAGTTAAGGCAAAGAAGTCTAAACAAGAATAAGAGAAATGTTGTACAAATGTAATACATGAACAATAGTACTTAATATTAATATTAGTTATACTTAATATCATTTAATAAATTCTAAAAATAGTAATATATACCAGTTAATTAACATTTAATTTGACAAATGTTTTCCTCATCTCAAAACATTCGAAAATAAATGTAGCACTAATTCTTAAGCAACTTTCTGAGTTGCTATTCAAAATATAGTATAAAAAGATTTGTTACTACTATTTGCTTTAAGATTTGGGAAGAAAACTTTTATTTTATCAAAACATAGGTAATCAACGATTACAAAGTTCGCCTCGTCATGGCACATGGACACAGAAACCCAATTTGGCCAGGGCGCTCATTTACCATCCCTTGTGCAAGTATACAAAGGCTAGATGATCTTATATTTACCATGTACAGAAACTGAGACTTGAATTCTGACATAAATGGAAAAGTGACCTAATTTTGCCTGGATGCTGACCTACTGCCAAAGATACATGCACATGCAAGGTTAGATACCATGTACAGTAACTTAGATCTGAACTCAGACGTAAACTTGAATGTAAGTCAATCAGGCAAAAATATAGGTCAAAGTGACCTAACTTTGCCTGGATGCTGACCTACCCCCAAAGATGCATGCACATGCAAGGTTAGATAATTCTGCCATGTACAGTTACTTAGATCTGGAACTCGGACGTAAACTTAAATGTAAGTCAATCATGCGGAAAATATAAGTCAAAATGACCTAATTTTGCCTGGATGCTGACCTGCCCCCAAAGATGCATGCACATGCAAGGTTAGATAATTCTACCATGTACAGTTACTTAGATATGAACTCGGATGTAAACTTGAATGCAAGTCATTCATGCGGAAAATATAGGTCAAAGTGACCTAATTTTGCCTGGAGGCTAACCTACCACCAAAGATGCATGCACATGCAAGGTTAGATGATCCTACCATGTACAGTTACTTAGATCTGAATTCGGACGTAAACTTGAATGTAAGTCACTCATGCGGAAAACGTAGGTCAAAGTGACCTTACTTTACCTTACTGACCTAACTAACATGCAAGGTTAGATGATCCTACCATATACATTTACTTAGATCTGAACTTGGACGTAAACTTGAATGTAAGTCAGATCTGAACTCGGATGTAAACTTGAATGTAAGTCACTTATGTGGAAAATATAGGTCAAAGTTACCTAATTTTGCCTGGATGCTGACCTACCCCCAAAGTTGCATATACATGCAAGGTTAGATGATCCTACCATGTACAGTAACTGAGATATCAACTCAGACCTAAAATTAAATGAAAGCCAGTCAAGCGGAAAATATACGTCATAGAGACCTAATTTTCTTGGAGGCTGTGAGTTAGCCCAAGATGCATCTGTACACAAAGTTTGATGACCCTACCCTTCATAGTTACCAAGATATATACCTAAATGCGGACATGGACGCCGGGGGTACTCCAATAGTCCTCCTCAACTTCCTTGAGGCGAACTAAAAATATTGTTCTTATGTCCTCATAATGTTTGCAATGCAAGAGAAAGTGTTCTTCATTTTCAATTTCTCGGGCTGTATTGCAAACCAAACAGTTTCTTTCTTATCTACTTAGTTTGAGGTATCTCCCCTTTTCCATCATTAGATTTTTTACATTAAACATATTTTATTCGCAAAAATAGTTTGCAAAAGGGATTGGACAAAAGTAATACGACATTATGTAACGTCCTCTCCCATTATGTAATGTCCTCTCCAATTATGTAACGTCCTCTCCCATCATCATTAGAATATGAGCGCTTATATGGATTTCACAAAGAATAGCCCCATCCTTGAACAAAATTCAATTTCCAACATTAAAGGCTGCATTTTCAGCTGTATTTTCAAATTCTAATGAGGAAAAATACAGTATCAAGAACTACTTTCCCAGACAAAATCCAGTCTCTAACCACTAGATATAACTGTAACAGCAAGTGTTCTTTTACTGTGTTCCAGGTGAATGCTAACATTGTAAAATACTAATGGAAGTTTAAGATTCTAGATCAAACAATAACTACATTAAAAACAAACATTGACATGGAAAAACTTTTAGTTTTGCATTAATTAAGCTCAACTAGAGGGTCAGAGATTGACCCTGTATCGCTGACAATTAATTAAGCAAAAAAAGCATCAGTATAACACAGTGCAATTAATAACAGCATGTAATGGTGCATGACATTATACCAAATAGTTTTTAATGTGTTTATAAAAACAGGTAATAACAGTTTGAAAAATATGTAAGAGTATGAACAAAATCATTCAAAGACTTTCATGTTATTCCTCATAAAGTCATTTTCCCTATCATTTCTGTTTGGTTTTTATGCTTAAATGAGTTGTGATTCAAAAATTTGATATCACATTTTAAAAAATAAAATACTTATATTTCAATATTCAGAAAATTAAAAAAAATGTATTGTAGGAAATTATGACTCTGCAGACACCATAAAATGAGTTGGTACACAATTACCCTTGATGAAGGGCAGAACGACATGCTTGGAAAGTTGGGAACAGCCATTTATTTGGCTCAGATTAACCTTAATAGGATCAGGCATTTGCATTGTTATTTGCTAATTTCCTGGCACCAACCCACCCTATCTGATTGTTGTAATTGTGAATGGTCATAAGAGAGAAAAAATATTGTGATGTTTTTAATTAACAGAAAAAACAACATAACAAACTACAAGAACAAGAAGAGGCTCACAACAGCTAGTATGGCTCAACTGGCACAAAAGGACCCAGAATCCAATTGCTCTCATCTTAAAATTGACTAAGTTTTGCTTCACATACTGAGTACATTGTATTTTGTTCTTTATTAAACATGAAATAAGCAGAGGTAATTAACGGTAAAAAAGCTCCCCTCATTATGGCACATAGTCATAGTAAACTAATTTTGCCTGGTTAAATGATCCAACCTACATGTATATATGGACTCTGATGTAAACTTGAATTTAAGTTAATCATGTATAAAGTAGGTCAAAGTGACATGGTATTGCCTGGACATTGACCTACCAATTAATATGAATGCAAATGTAAGGTTAAAATATTCAACTATATACAGTAACTAAGATAAGAACTCAAATATAAACTTGAATGTAAGCTGATTAATTAGAAAATATACATGAAAAAGTCAAAGTTTTTTGGAGCCTGTCAGACAACCAAATACAATGAATAAATCCAAGGATTTTCGACAATTTACTAGTTTCAGAACATGAAAGTACAGCTTTAGCAATAAAATTATGATTAAATACCGGTAATGGAAAATGATGGTTTGAAAAGTACCCATTTTATAGAAATTTCAAACAGAAAGTGAAGATTGGACTAATTCAAAACTTACTAATGCAATATACAGTCCTCCTTACTACTGATTTGTGCACAATATTAGAAAGATACACTTTGAAGATCATGAGAAAAATGCTGAGGACGATGAAGCAAGATGATGGATAGTGTGTCTCCTACACAAAATGCAAAATCATTAATTTAGAAAGCAACTGGATTACTGGATTATCACTAAATATATAAAGAAGAAGGAGAATCGGTTTATTCCATGCAGGGTGGAGTCATTACAATGATTATATTAAACAAACAACAATATTAAACAACATATATAAAACTAGAGGTTCAGAGACTGAGCCTGTGTCGCTCACCTGACAAAATACTTCTCTGCCATGCATGACCAAAAATGATGTTTTTACCAATGGAGGTCTAATGTTTAGCTATGTTTTCTATTAGCACCTGTGTTTTTTTGTCCTATCGAAATGAGTAAACTTTGCAAAGGACCTTCTACTCATCATTCCAATAAATTTTGCTTCACAACAGTTNATAAGAAGAAAATGTGAATTTTCCCATAGGGTCCAATGTTAAACCTAAGTTCCGTGCTGGCGGCCATGTTTTTTATCGGATTGGAACGAAATGAGCAATCTTCGTAAAGGACCTGCCATACATCATTCCTGTAAAGTTTGGTTGAATTTGATTCAGTGGTTTCAGAGGAGAAGATGAAAATGTTAAACTATGTTCCGTGCAGGCGGCCATTTTTTTATCGGATTGGAACGAAATGAGCAATCTTTGTTAAGGACCTTAAGTACATCATTCCTGTAAAGTTTGGTGACATTTGCTTCAGAGGTTTCAGGAGAAGAAGAAAATGTGAATTTCCCATAGGATCCAATGTTAAACCTAAGTTCATGCCATGTTTTTTATCGGATCGGAACGAAATGAGTAGTCTTTGTAAAGGAAGTTCCATACATCATTCCTGTAAAGTTTGGTTGAATTTGCTACAGTGGTTTCAGAGGAGAAGATGAAAATGTGAATTTCCCATAGGGCCAATGTTAGACTATCTTCCATGCTGGCAGCCATTTTTTTTTATCGGATCAGAACGAAATGAGCAATCTTTGTTAAGGACCTTGAGTACATCATTCCTGTAAAGTTTGGTTGCATTTGCTTCAGTGGTTTCAGAGCAGAAGAAGAAAATGTGAATTTTCCCATAGGGTCCAATGTTAAACCTAAGTTTCGCGCTGGCGGCCATGTTTTTTATCGGATCAGAACGAAAGAGCAATCTTTGTAAAGGACCTTCCATACATCATTCCTGTAAAGTTTGGTTGAATTTGCTTCAGTGGTTTCAGAGAAGATGAATATGTGAAAAGTTTAACGGAGGGACAGACGACGGATGACGGACGGACGGACGACGGACGCCAAGTGATGGCAATAGCTCACACTGACCCTTCGGGTCAGGTGAGCTAAGAAGAAGGAGAATCGGTTTATTCCATGCAGGGTAGAGTCATTACAATGATTATATTAAACAAACAACAATATTAAACAACATATATAAAACTAGAGGCTCAGAGACTGAGCCTGTGTCACTCACCTGACAAAATACTTCTCTGCCATGCATGACCAAAAATGATGTTTTTACCAATGGAGGTCTAATGTTTAGCTATGTTTTCTATTAGCACCTGTGTTTTTGTCCTATTGAAATGAGTAAACTTTGCAAAGGACCTTCTACTCATCATTCCAATAAATTTTGCTTCACAACAGTTTCAGAGAATAAGAACAAAATGAGCAATCTTTGTTAAGGACCTTTAGTACATCAGTCCTATAAATTTGCTGCAGCGGTTTCAGGGGAGAAGATGAAAATGTGATTTTTCCATAATGTCCAATTTTAAACTATGTTCCTTGCTGGTAGCCATGTTTTTCATCTGATCAGAACAGAATGAGCAATCTTTGTAAAGGACCTTAAGTACATCATTCCATTAAAGTTTGGTTGAATTTGCTTAAGGGGTTTTAAAGGAAAAGATGAGAATGTGATTCCCATAGGGTTCAATGTTAAACTTTGTTCCATGCCACCAGCCATGTTTTTCATCAGATTGGAACAAAATTAGCAATCTTTGTAAAGGACCTTCCATTCATGATTCCTGTAAAGTTTGGTTGAATTTGCTTAAGCTGTTTCAGAGGAGAAAATGAAAATGTGATTTTCCCATAGGGTCCAATGTTAAACTATGTTCCATGCTGGCAGCCATGTTTTTTTATCGGACTGGAATGAAATGAGTAATTTTTGTTAAGGACCTTTAGTTCATCCTTCCTGTAAAGTTTGGTTGAATTTGCTTAGGTTGTTTCAGAGGAGAAGATGAAAATGCCATTTTCCCTTTGGGTCCAATGTTAATGTTCTTTGCTTGCCACCATGTTTTTTATCGGATCAGAACTAAATGAGCAATCCTAGTGAAGGACCTGAAGTACATCATTCTTGTAAAGTTTTGTTGAATTTGCTTCAGCGGTTTCTGAGGAATAAATGAAAATGTGATTTTTCCCATTGTGTCAATGTTAAACCTAAGTTCCGCGCTGGCGGCCATGTTTTTTATCAAATCAGAACAAAATGAGCATTCAAAGTGAAGGACCTCTATTACATCATTCCTGTAAAGTTTTGTTGAATTTGCTTCAGCAGTTCCAGAGGAAAAGATGAAAATGTGATTTTCCCATAGGGTCCAATGTTAAACCCAAGTTCCACGCTTGCGGCCATGTTTTTTATCAGATCGGAACAAAATGAGCATTCTTATTGAAGGGCCTGAAGTACATCATTCCTGTAAAGTTTTGTTGAATTTGCTTCAGCAGTTTCAGAGGAAAAGATGAAAATGTGATTTTTCCCATTGGGTCCAATGTTAAACCTAAGTTCCGCGCTGGCGGCCATGTTTTTTAACAATTCAGAACAAAATGACCATTCTTAGTGAAGGACCTCTAGTATATCATTCCTGTAAAGTTTTGTTGAATTTGCTTCAGTGGTTTCTAAGGAAAAGATGAAAATGTGATTTTTCCCATAGGGTCCAATGTTAAATCTAAGTTCCGCGCTGGCGGCCATGTTTTTTCGGATCGGTTCAAAATGAGCAATCTTTGTAAAGGACCTTTAGTACATCATCCCTGTAAAGTTTTGTTGAATTTGCTTCAATTCTTTCAGAGGAGAAGATGAAAATGTGAAAAGTTAACAGACGACGGACGCAGGACGACGGACGACAGACGCCAAGTGATGGCAATAGCTCACACTGACCCTTCGGGTCAGGTGAGCTAAAACAGTCAAATGCAATGAACAATATGTTGTTGTATACATTAATCCAGAGACATTTAATCATATGTGAATAAATGTCTCTTATTTATCACTAGTGAATGCTGCTGACTGTTGATTATTTACTAGAGGTGGAACAAAGTTTAGAGGTGCCAAGTGAAAATATAAATCCATGCAATAGCATACATGTAAATTATAAAAAAAGGGGATGATAAAGAGATGACACAGTGAAACATTCCACCTCTTAACAAGTGCAAGAAATCAAGTACTGTTTGTAGTAGTTGATCATATGCAAGAGCTACAAAGGGCTGATATATAATAGAGATCTATTATCACTATGTAAACCAGTCCATCTCCTTTCCCCTTGCATAGGATATAAAGTAAAGTTCAACAGGGAAATGAAAAGATAAAATAAAAGGATTCCACTTTGTGACCTGTGCAAAAAACAAGTGCTGTAAAATATGGCAGTAGATTAGATGCAAAAGTCACCAAGTGCCAGTGCTTCATAGATAACTGGCACTGATAACATGAAATAATATGTATTGGTATGTCATTTTCCTAGCACATGCACTGTGTGCATATGGTTTGAATCAAACATAATTAAAATTAAAATAATTAATAAACAAACTGATATGAAAATTCCATGATGGAAAAACATTTCCATCAAATTGGTCAAACTCAAAAATGTGGGTGTGACGTTACTTGAAATTTAAATGATCCTTCACAATATAGTATTCTTATATAATTGCAAGAATAATATTATTGCATAGTTTTATTTCATTGGCAATAAATAGACCATATCGGACCTATGGTATTAGGATTTACCAGACTACTTTGAAATACGTCACAGTATAGAAAACGTCAATTCATAGAGCCTAAAACATCATGAAGTTGGTCACATGGGGCGGACACGTTTGTGACGTAGGGCGGACAAACAACAACTGGTGAATCTGAATACCAGAACTCGGATATGGTCTATTAGGTATACGTAAACCAGGAAAAGTGCCACCTCTAGTAGAACATGTCCATTGCTCCAACCATATATACAAGAGAGAAAAAATGTTCGCATGTAACGAAATAGATTAAATATATATATATGTGCAAACAGTCTGTGTTAAACAAAAAGCGCTAACATCTTTCACATGTATAAAATGTACCTATTTCTGTTCCTCTGCCATTAAGAAACGTATTTCCTTTTCCTTCTAAATTTGAGTCAGTTTTCAAAATGACATAAGCGCATGAGTAATCTGGGGCTTTGTGCTGTAATGAAAGATAAGTTTAATGTACCTATCTGTGTTCCTCGACCTGCAGTAAATGTTATACCATCCCCAGAATATGTAGAGTTGGTATTTATTCTTACATATGTACACGAATAGTCTGGTGATTTATGCTGAAAGAAAAATGTCTGTTTATGGCATAAGGTTCATACGTCTCAAATGTATCTGTATTTTATTTTTAACCCAACATATGTGATGCCTCGTAAATCAAATCAAATATTTTAAAAATACTCATTTGAAAGAAAACAGTTTTGACCTATATGCTATAGTATTTAGTTATTTTGTGGATATCATTTCCATGTGTTGACACTAATAACATTTTAGGTTCTGCAAGTTTTTGCTCAAATCGCACAATATAATGTTCCGATGGTGTTCAAGGATAATTTTTTCGCATTTTTATTAAATCTAAATTAAAATTTGGCATGAATTTTTTTTTATAAGCTTTTCAAGAAAAAGAGGGGGGCTTCAACCCATTTCAGTATATTTGTTTTCCAACCTTTTTCTTTTCCATTACATGCCAATTTATTAAAATACAGAGACATAAGACATGTATGATGCACAAGGGGGATAAATATGAATTTCAGTGAGTAATACCTATATGATTTCCACGGCCAACAGTAAAAGTCATTCCTATTCCCTCAAGAGCACTGTCTGTTTTTACAATAACATACGGACATGAATAGTCTGGTGCTTTGTGCTGAAAAATGAAAGGTATGTTCTGATAATCCACTATGTATGGAAAAAAAACAGTGGGAAATTCACAAAATGTTCAAATTTGTCATATAACCTGTTGAAGAATTCTAACTAAAGGCTTTTTTAAAAAAGGCTGTGTGGATCATCTTCACCGTGATTGACAAAAGACATTTCAATAAACGGTTAATCTCTATGTTAAAAGTTCTCAATTTAAACTTTGACCATATACCTTAATATTAAATGGTCCAATGTTGCAACATGTATGTTTCACGGCTACCTATCTTGATTGAAGTGCAGACATTCTGAAGGAAATAATGGGACTAAGCCTGGTTCAAAATGTCAAACTAATTTCAGAAAAGAAGATTTTTGAATGAGTTTTCATAGTGTCCAATGTTAAGTATATTCCAGTTTGGTGGCAATCTTGGATGAGATGGCAACCTGTCAGATACATTTTTTAAGGAACCTATCTAAGGATCATTGTGACTAAGTTTTGTTATAAACAGCCAAGTAGTTTCTGAAGATATGTCTAAGAATGGTTTTCTAATAGTGTCCAATATCAAAACTATGTTCTCTACTGGTGGCCATATTGAATAGGATGTGGAATATGCCAGACAAAATTGTTAAAGGGGACCATACAAGAACTACTCTTGCAAAGGTGTTTCCAATTCGCAACGTGGTTTTACAGGAGAAGATCTTGAAATGTGCTTGCATTATGTTCCCTGATGGCAGCCTGACACATTTTTAAGACCATGGATGTACAAATGTAAGGATGATTGTCCTAAATTTTTGTAATAAATGGCCAAATAAATTTCAAAGGAAAAGATTCTGAATGTGTTTTCCCATAGAGTCCACTGTTAAAATATGTTCCAGGCTGGTGGCTAGCAAGGGTGCAGTGTGAAAATTCTAGACTCATTTTTAGGGGACCACCGAAGGACTGTTGTGAAAAAATTTAATCCAGTCCACTAGTTTCAGAGGAAAAGATCTTTGGGTGAAAATTTTATGACAGACAGATTACCGATGCAAGTGATGGCAAAATCTTAAGGGCTTTAGCCAGATAAGCTATTATAAAGAATACATTTTTATGATAAAATGTCCATGGCCAAAAACATTAGTCAAAGAGGCATGGGGTAAGCATCAATGTGGTACTACTATAAACACTATAATACTAAATCAAGCGAATTTCCCCGAAAGTGCAAAGGAATTTTCACTTCATGTGTGTAAATGTATACAAAAAACCACTAAAATTACCCTTGACACCTGTATTGGAAACAAATAAATTTTCTACAGTTTTGGATTTCATTTCCTTATTGAAGAAAATTTGTCAGAAAATTATGAAATAGTTATGCAAATTCGGTTTTACCTACAGTTAATGTAGTTTCAGGAAGGCTGAATGGAAAGTTGGAAGCGTGGATATAATATTTTTGTATGTAACTGCAAAGATGTAAAATTTTGATCAGATTTTGCAAATATTTCCATATGTATGGAATATATGTTTTCATTATGACTTTATTAATATTAAATTTTGACACTCTGTCCGACTCAATATCATTTAATAAAATTACAAAGTCTGTTACCTCATCTTTGAGGAGCAATAGAAAAATTAGCTGTCACTGCAGATTGTTAACAGTTATACTGTCTTCAGCAGAAAGTGTCAGAGATTCTGCTAATGCAATTGTTGTTCAGACAAATGTTTTCATAAAACTTAGATACATTCCAATTAAGATATCACTTTCACGATATTATCCAACTCATGATCATGTCCAATTTATATGTAGTATCTTTTACCCTAAGAGTTTGATTAATACAGGCTTTGATTGAAATGTTAGGAGAACTCCAGAATATATTGCAATTACAACAAACTGTCATTAATGAATTTCTTACCAGCACCCAAATTTTCATTATCCATAACAATGTAAATGAAGAACCGAAGCTTCTCTTTTATTTATTTATATGACAAATATACTTTTACCATATCTGCCCCCCCCTAAAAAAAATAATCAAATGGCCTTTGTCTAATTGCACAACCTAATCCATCACTCCTCTAGTTTTGATATGAGGATTCATGCTGCATATCATGAAATTATAGTCATAGACTAACAGTTTGACTAAGGTGAAAGACTTGACACTTGCCAAGTGACTTGTTGAAAAAAAAGTTTAAAACAGTGAAGTCTAACCATTGCATCAGATCCATCTTTTTCAAGTGATGTTGGAAATCTTATATCTTTCACAATCAAATCTGTTATCTTTGTTGGTGTTGTCATTTCGGTGGAGCAGAGGTTCTTTGCTGCAAAGGGGGTGTGTTGGGAAGCAATGTGTTCAATGTAGAAACCCGAGAGACAAATGGCATAGGGATTCCGAAAACAACTTCCGGCGATAAAAGCCGCATGATGGCGGGGGATGAAGCAGTTTTAAATTTTCTTGAAGGTTCTGAGGTTGAATCTATTCCAGTACCTATCAGGAACAAACTAGAAGAAGTGTTCTTGAAGAATCAATCCGAAAAAGACGACTTAAGAAATAAATATGAGAGGCTAAGGGTGAACTCGGGTATACATAAGTTCTCTATTTTTCAATTTCATCTACTTTCAAAATAACATTCAAAACATTGTGACAAACTCAATCATAAAACAACATTTACATCAAAATCAGGTCTATTGGAAGATGGTTGTATGACTGTCATAATGTTTAAGTATTGCATTGTAGTTCTTAACTTGATGGTAATATATTGTGGGGTAACAAGCCTTAAGGTTCATCACAACAAGTCGTTCTCCAAATCCCAATTTACGTGGTTAAATTTCACATGAGTACAGACAAAACGGTAAAACAGTATAAAATTTTAAGGCTGGCACTGCATAGACATGTTATTTTTGCATTCCTTTTTATTAACATTATTTCATTATAATCATGATAATGTCTTTTTTGTGCTGTACTAGGGGGTTCAGTTGGTCAGATTTAAGTTTAACCTATGGGGATTTCCATACAACGGAAATCCAACATTGCCAGCTACCAGTATTATATGGAGTCTAATGTAGGGCATCAATAGAAAGGGCCATCCTTGCTCTTTTAAATGACACCAGAATTATTACTCTCAGATTTTTAAGTGAAGAGTTATGACATCATAAAGAAGGGTACCCTTTACTCATTTTGAAATTTGATGGTCCGATTTTTAACTTAAATTTTACCGGCAAAGGCAAATTGCGGTGCATTTCCGCGGAAAACTACTAATAGTAGCTTTTCAGGATGTTATTATATACTGAGAGAGGACTATTTACATTTGTAGGCTATTTAAATTTGCGTGATAATTTATGGCCAGTGCAACTGGTATACTTGTATAACAATGTTGAAAAAAAAGTCGCTCAAAAAAAGTGTCGAAAAAAAAGCAAATTTCAGGACCACGGGTATCACAGCTACCCAGATACTAAAACAGTGAATAAAAAAGTGCTAGTTTGAAAGACACTGTCCCATATAACACAGATATAAAAAAAATATTGGACCTTGGTGCTACAGTTTTTCTCTGTGGTGCCGAGCTTTTAGGGTATTTTTCGAATTTTTCCCCAAAATCATCAAAGTTTTCACGCAAAATTCAGCACTTTACCGAACAGAGACTCCTGGCCAAACGATAATTCTCGTCAGGGAAATAAATCTATCTCATAATAGGCAATAATATTGTTAACAAAGTGGCAAAAGGTCGGAAAGTTCTAAAGACAAAGTGCAGAGTAATGGCAGCTGAAAGTTCGGTACCACATTTTCCCACTAAAAATTTGACAGAATTTTTCACACAGGGGAATTTCCCCCTTAGATTAAACGTGTCCTGTTGCCGCATAACTAAACATACAGCCTTAATAGTGCACAAGCCTAAGAGATAATGTATATGCAAGATATTTTAGGCAGAATTTCCTTTTTTTTT
>MJUU01039619.1:2555-15292 GCA_002080025.1 Modiolus philippinarum
GACCTGAAAAACACCTTTTTTGTAAGGGACCACCAAAGGACTATTGTGGCCAAGTTTGGTGCCAATTGGCTCAGTAGTTTCAGAGAAGATCTTTGAATGTGTTTTCCCATAGGGTCCAATGTTAAAACTATGTTTACCGCTGTCGGCCATCTTGGATATTGCGTGGACTTGAAAAACACCTTTTTTGTAAGGGACCACCAAAGGACTATTGTGGCCAAGTTTGGTGCCAATTGGCTTCATAGTTTCAGAGAAGATCTTTGAATGTGTTTTCCCATAGGGTCCAATGTTAATACTATGTTTCCCGCTGTCGGCCATCTTGGATATCGCACGGACCTAAAAAACACCTTTTTTGTAAGGCACCCCCGAAGGACTATTGTGGCCAAGTTTGGTGCCAATTGGCTCAGTAGTTTCAGAGAAGATCTTTGAATGTGTTTTCCCATAGGGTCCAATGTTAAAACTATGTTTCCTGCTGGCCACCATCTTGGATATCGCACGGACCTGAAAAACACCTTTTTTGTAGGGGACCACCCAAGGACTATTGTGGCCAAGTTTGGTTCCAATTGGTCCAGTAGTTTCAGAGGAGAAGATCTTTGAATGAAAAGTTTACGCCGGACAGACGGAAGACGGATGGACGCAAAGTGATGGCAAAAGCTCACCCTGGCATTAGCCAGGTGAGCTAAAAAATGTAGGAGCTATGCAAAATATGTACTATCAACTAAAATTTTACATCCATAGAAATTCAAAGAAAAAAATTCCATCGAAATCTGATGAAAAATAAAGATATGACATATTTAGAAAAATTGCAATTTCAGCCCCTTTGACCCCATGTAGCTCGGAAACAGTAAGAGCCACGCCAAATCTGTTGCAATACCTCTGAAAGCTTAGATCAAGAAGAATCCAAAGAAAAAAATCCCATTGGAATCCAATGAAAAATAAGATTTGACATATTTAGAAAAATTGCATTTTAGGCCCCTTTGACCCCTTGTAGCTCGGAAACGGTAAGACCTACACAAAATCCGTTGGCATACTACTGAAAGCTTAGATCAAGAGGAATCCAAAGAAAAAATCCCATCGAAATCCGATCAAAAATAAAGATTTGACATATTTAGAAAAATTGCAATGTTGGCCCCTTTGACCCCTCCTACAATGTAGCTTGGAAACGGTAAGAACTACGCCAAATCCGTTGACATACCACTGACAGCTTAGATCAAGAGGATTCCAAAGAAAAAAATCCCATTGAAATCAGATGAAAAATAAAAATTCTACACAATCTGTAAATTCGCAATTTTGGCCCCGTCCGGCCGTCATAGCTGGGAAAGGAAACAAGTTATCAAAAATCTAATAGCTGAGAGCCATATTAATTTTTCACAAGGAATCCATTAAAAAACTGCATCAAAATCGGACTTAAAATAAAAAAATTATTTTTTTGGAGATTTGCCCCTGTTGGGCCCATTTATCTCGTGAGTGGTACATGCTACGCGAAATCCGTTGGTATACTCCAGATTGGAAATTTCCTCAGGAGCACACTGAAAGAAACCCCATCAAAATCTGATTAATAATAAAGGTTCAACAGACAAACATGCGAAAACACCCAATTTAACCCTTTTTGGCCCATTTTTAAAAAACGGCTGGGGCCACAATGACCAAAAATAAGCCAAGCCTTCCTTTTGTACCAAAGAACATTAAATTAAAATTTCATCAGGATTGATCTACTGGAACTAAAGTTATTGACGAAAAACTAAAGTGTCTACAGATGACGACGACAACAACAACGACGGCGACAGCACCATACCAATATATGACCGCAAAAATTTTTGCGGTCGTATAAAAATTGTGATCTTGCCCATTTAAGGCCTTTGACCCCTTAATATTGAATTCTACTGCCCTTTTTGGTGGCCATTTTGAAAATGGCAGTCAAAGAACAATTTTTAACCTCAGTTTTGATGTCGCAACTTCAAAACTGAGGTTAAAAAACCTCAGTTTTGAAGTTGCGACATCAAAATCTATTTGGAAACTAAATCTATTGAAATCTGACAATATGTTGAGTTTTGTCGGCTTTTTTTGGCAGCTGTTTTGAAAATGGCCGTCAACCAACAATTTCAAACACCACTTTTGAAGTCACCACATCATGGCATACATTTTATCCATTTACACTTAACCTTCATCTTCTATAGTTTTTGAAATAAAAGACGAAAATATGAGAATTTTAACCAGAGGCTCCCAAGAGCCTGTATCGCTCACCTGGTTTTTATTTGCAACAATCAAGCTAACATTGCAAGTTCAGTCTCTCCAACTTTGGTAGCTCAAACACAACCAATATCTTGAACTGTATTTAAAGTCTGATCATGTTTTACTCTATGTCTTTGTTGGGCTTTTTTGACAAAAAACATTCTTGCTAATGACCACTTTTGACTCCATTTTTGAAGTCTAGACATCATTTTGTAAATGGCGGTCAACGACAATTTTTTACACCATAAAGTCGCAACATTAATATCTATTTGGAAACCGAATTCAATGCTGAATTTTCCCGCCTGTTTTGGTGGCCATTTTGAAAATGGCAGTCAAAGAACAATTTTTAACATCAGTTTTGAAGTTGCCACATCAATACCTATTTGGAAACCAAATTTCATTGAAATCGGACAATGTTGAATTTTCCCGCCTTTTTTGGCGGCCATTTTGAAAATGGCAGTCAACGAACAATTTTTAACATCAGTTTTGAAGTTGCCACATCAATACCTATTTGGAAACCAAAGGACAAGGTGTGATAAGGGGCTGATTTGGCCCTAAATTTTGGTGATTTTTTAAGTTGCACTTGAATTTTTTCTTTCATGTTGGTTTGAAAGTTCAGATCCCACTAATGGAAAAAATACAAAATTTAGAACCCATGACGTCACAATAGGTATAGTTCTGATGTCATGTTTAAGCTACTTTTCAACGTTTACATAGAAATACAAGGAATTTTGCATATTTTCGAACGGTTTTTCTAGCCGAAAATATAGAGCACATTCAAGAACCAACTAGATAATTTACCAACTTGTTAGTACAAATGTATGGAACCTCCCATATAAATATTTTTCTGGTTCTTGCCTGTGCTCTATGTTTCCTCATCAGAAAAAGTAGTCAAAATTAGTCAAATTTGTCAATTTTTGACAAAATGAGCAATTTGTCCCATTTTCTACACTGAAAAACTCCGTAATCATACATCAATACTTGATTAATCAACCTGTTAATTGATAACCCATATCCATAGAACATTTCAACAAAAAATATTGTGAACTTAAGCAAAGTTATTTTTTTAGGCCAAATAAGGCCCTTATCGCCCCTACTCCTTTCATTGAAATCGGACAATGTTGAATTTTCCAGCCTTTTTTGGCGGCCATTTTGAAAATGGCGGTCAACGAACAATTTTCAACACTGGTTTTGAAGTCGCAACATCAATATCTATTTGGAAACCAAATTTCATTGAAATCAGACAATGTTGAATTTTCCCGCCCTTTTTTGGCGGCCATTTTGAAAATGGAGGTCAACAAACTATTTTCAACACCAGTTTTGAATTCGCCACAGCATGGCAAACATTTCATCATCTTACACTTAACCTTCATCTTCTATAGTTTAGGAACTAAAAGACAAAAAATACAAAAATTAAAAAAATTCGGTGAAAAAAGGGCAATAACTCCTACCAGGGGTTTTGGATTTTCTTCAAAATTTCAGGGTGGGTAGATCTTGATATGCTGAACATTTTTGCAATTTAAAGTTGACCTCTATCTGTTATAGTTTTTCAAATAAAAAATAAAATAAATTAAAATTTTGAAAATTTTACGGAAAAAGGGCAATAACTCCAAGACGGGTTTTCAGATTTTCTTCAAAATTGCAGGGCAGGTAGATCTTGCCATGCTGATCATTTTTACTCCGTCAGATTTTTGATATCTGTAACGGTTTTCGAGTTATTTGCAAAATACAGCAATTTACCCCTATGTTCTAATTTTAGTAACAGCAGCCATGTTGTTTGATCCTCGGACTAATCGAACACAATTTTGAAACTGCATACCCTGGTGATGATTCAGGCCAAGTTTGGTTACAATTCGCCCAGCAGTTTCAGAGGAGAAGATTTTTGAAATTGTTGACGGACGGACGGACGGATGCAAAGTGATGGCAAAAGCTCACTTGGCCTTTTAGGCCAGGTGAGCTAAAAATTCCATAAAAAAGGGCAATTACTCCTACAAGGGTTTTAAATTTTCTTCAAAATTTCAGGGTTGGTAGATCTTGATATGCTGAACCTTTTTGTAATTTACACTTGACCCAGCAGTTTAGAAAGTTTTGAAATTGTTGACAGATGATGAACGCAAAGTGATGGCAAAAGCTAACATGGCCTTTTAGGCCAGATGAGCTAAAAATGAGTGATGCAAGGTACAGATGATTAGTGTGGCATGAACATAGGTCAACACATATATACTCAAAATAAACACTTACTAGTACTTCAAGCCCTGAAAAAATGCCTATAAAATTACTAAAAAATGCAACAGGTACTCAATAGGGACATTAAATTTAAACAAAATGTTAAATGGATGGTATAGGACCAATAAAAAATGAGTGATGGAATGTATGGGTGATGCATGTCGCATGAATGTTGGTCAACACACATTTGAAATAAACACAAACTTCAAGCCCTGAAAAAATGCCTAAAGTATTTACAATCCAATAAAAAAAGCAACAGATACACAGTAAGGTCATTCATTTTTAGAAAATATGTTACATAAATGCTTTACAGCCAGGAAAAATAAAGTGATGAAAGGTACAAGCAGTGCATGTAGCATGGGTATTTGCAACAAATCGATGCCGATTTATCCAACACCTCAGCTTTGAAACTTTTCTACCTGTTAATGGTCATTTACATGCTCAAAATCAAATTATTTGCAACTCTTAGTTTAAATGCTATGTTTTAGAAACTATGATTTACTTTATATCTGTTTTTACATTACAAAAATGACCGAAATGGTAATTTGAAACTGAACCCACGCTATCTCGATGGCGCCAATAATTACCGGTCCGGATACAGATATGAATTAAATTAAGGACCGTCCGAGTTCAATACAATAATTCTTTGAAGCAGTTGAAATATTCAATAATATCATCTACAGCTTGAATTTTCACAAACTTTTTGTTGCTGCAGTTTTAAATTTGGATATACACATGTAATTCATATTGGACATCATCAATCATGTCAACTACACTTACAAATCAAGGTTCATACAAATATTAGTCATATGGATCAGAACTTCCGGTCTGGTCACTAGTGATGTTCAGATGATCGATTATAATTGATTTTCAACATGAAATTGATTAATGATTATAATTTTCATTAATTGATAATCGGAAAACAGTTAAATTTTACAGAAAATTAAACATTTTCCCAGAATCAGTATTTTTCTCTGTCTGATAATACTAGAATGGGTTAAGGATAGTAATAAAATTGTTTGTCAGAATAGGCGTTCTTTTAATAATGCATATTTCATTGTTGTGTGTCTCGTGTATGGGGAATACAACAGGTTGTAAGTTCGTATGCATTTTCATTGATTAACGGTGAAAATGTATTATTTAATATATGTAATAAAATGGCTTAAACCAACCTCTATAAGCACTATGAATATATCCGATTTTAATCGATAATCGAATCGGAAGGTACATCCGATTATTCCGATTAATCGATTATGATTTTTTTATCCGATTCCTAACACTACTGGTCGCCCATGTAAACAAAAACATTCTGGTCAATCCATTTCACATAAATCATGGCAAATGCTTTAAAATACGTAATTTATTTATCACTTTGCATATATTGCCACACTTCTTTGCCCAGCAGTGAGAACAGTAACTTTGATAGATACATTTTTCTGAATAGGGGGTACATACCATGTACAAATGCGATAAAATTAGTAAATATTTCATCTAGTTTTTACTGGTTTCGACATGGTATAAATAGTGTACTTAAAATGCATAACGTCCCAAAGCCAACAAGGAGATCATTTATATTGTTTCTAATAATTGGGTGCATTGAGACAAACCCTAGCCCATGCAAAATTAAATACCCATGTGGTACATCCCCAAAAGCCGTCAAATGGGGTCAGGAGGCCCTAGCTTGTGACAATTGTGATCAATGGTATCATACTGAATGCATGGGGATGACAACATCAAGGTATGAATCACTTGCACAACCAAATATCACCTAGCTCTGCTCAAACTGTGATATGCCTAATCATTCAACAGTTGTTTATGAATCAACAATGTCAGTTTCAAATTCATTTAAAAGTCTATCAGATACTAATGAAACTTCAAGGGTACGATCATCAGGTAGCAACTCTTCAATCGACTTGTCAATGTCATCATCAATTGGTAGCCCAACAGCTGCTTCCTCAAAGAAGAGTAAACAACGGAATACTATAAACCTAAATTTAAACATGCTTCAATTATTACCAATAAACTTTCAAAGCATTAAAAATAAATTGCCTGATTTACACACACTTATAGACTCTGTACAACCACATGTTATTATTGGAACCGAAACATGGCTTACGAAAGACATGTACTTGTCAGAATTCTTCACAAATGATTATTAAGTTTATAGAAGAGATCGACCAAATGACCCTCATGAAGGGGTATTGATTGCGGTCAAACGAATACTTACTAGTTCAACTGATTTTCTAGCGACGAAACTGAATTTATAAGTATCAAAATAAATTTGAAACATGGGAAAACAGCAATCATTTGTGCAGTATATAGACCACCAAATAGAACAGACGATGAGTACACAAATTCTCTTATCAATGATATTACCAGCGTCTGAACAGCCCACAAAAATGCTTACTTCTTACTTGGAGGTGATTTTAACCTACCTGACCTAGAATGGCCCAACAGACGTGTTGTTGCCAGAACAATTCCAGCCAAAGTAACTGATAAATATTGTCAAATGCAAGATGACTAATATCATTAGAACAGATAGTCAATTTTCCAACTAGGGGAGAGAAAACATTAGACCTGTTTTACACAACCCATGCATCGTTCGTAGACAAATGCAAGCCATTACCACGTGACCATGATATAGTACTTGTAGATTTATGCATATCACCATTTATTACAAAAACACACCAAAGGAAAATCTTCATATGGAAAAATGCAAATAAAAGTAACATCAATACACAAATAATAGAACTATCAACAGACATACTTGAGTCGGCCAGAAAAGGAACAACAGTAAATCAACTATGGACACTATTTAAAGAAAGACTTTGTGAAATCATCAACACAAATGTACCAACAAAATTAAGTAGAAATAGATATGCCAATCCATGGATGAATTAAACACTTACAAGAATGATCCGTAGAAGACAAAGGGCATATAATAAAGCTAGATCATCAAAATATCAGAAAGACTGGGATCGCTTTAAACAGCTAAAAACAACTACACAGAGAGAAAGTTCTTCGCAAAGCCCACGATAAATATATAGATGAAGTATTGCTTTGTGACATACAAAAGGAACCTAAGATATTTTGGTCCTATCTATAAGGCAAACGTCAGGACTCGCAAGGAGTAGCACCACTGAAGAAAGCAGATGGCTTCTTATACAATGACACACCAACAAAAGCAGACATTCTTAATCTACAATTCCAGTCTGTTTACACTAGAGAGGACATAAGCAACATACCCAACATGGGAATCAGTCCATACCAAGATATGCACGACATTTACATATTGGAAGAGGGTGTTAAAAAATTACTTAAGAACATCAAGTACACAAAGCAACAGGACCAGACGAAATACAAATGTTCCAGCTAGAGTGCTTCATGATTTCAACAATGAACTATCACCCATACTCAGATGCATATTTCAACACTCGCTCGACAATGGAACCATCTCAGATGACTGGCAAGCTGCATCAATTGTTCCAGTTTTCAAGAAGGGAGATAAACATCAGGCTGCAAACTATCGCCCAGTCTCCCTGACATTGATCCCCTGTAAACTCATGGATCACATTATCCGCAGTCAAGTAATGGACCATCTAGACTCCGACCTACCGTTGGGTGTGGGGTTTTCTCACCGTTCATTGAAGATCTTATTGTGGCTTTGAGTTGCTATTACTCCCCTTTGGGTCGTTGTCTCTTTGACATATTCCCGGTTTCCCTTCTTTTTTCTACTCTATATTATGTGATAACCAGCATGGCTTCCGCTCAAAGCGAACCTGCGACCTCATTGTTACAATTGAGGAAACAGCAGAGCAGATTGATATTATACTACTTGACTTTTCTAAAGCGTTCGATAAAGTTCCACACATGCGATTACTACAAAAGCTCAGTTACTATGGAATCCTGAACAACACCTTTCTATGGATCCAAGATTTTTTAAGCCGACAAACGCAGGAAGTACAACTAGAGGAGCACAAATCATCCACTGCTGATGTACTATCAGGAGTGCCTCAAGGCACAGTTCTTGGACCCCTGCTTTTCCTCCTGTTCATAAATGATCTGCCAGAGTCTACTGAATCAGATGTTAGATTATTCGCAGATGACTGCCTGCTATTTCGACCTATCAGAAAAATAGCCGACACACACACCCTGCAGAATGACATCAACTCACTGGAAGAATGGGAGAATAGATGGCAGATGGCCTTTCATCCAGAAAAGTGTGTGGTTATACAAGTTTCCACCAAGCGTTATCCCATCAACAGTCAGTATACCATTCACGAACACATACTCCAAGTAGTTGATTCCAGCAAGTACCTTGGAGTTACCATCAGTAAAGATCTACGATGGGATGACCACATTAATACTATCACAGGAAAGGCTGATAGAACACTGGGCTTCCTAAGACGAAACATGAGAGGCGTGAAACCATCAGCTAGAGCAGCAGCATACCAAGGATTAGTAAGACCAACCTTGGAATATGCTTGCACAGTATGGGACACATGGAGCTCAAGTAACATCCAGCAAATCTAGAAGGTGCAAAGGAGGGCAGCAAGATTGTGACCAGGAATTACCATGACAGACATCCTGGTAGCATGACTCAGATGGTCCAACAGTTAAAATGGGAGCCTCTGCAGGTTAGAAGGGTCAAGATCAGACTAGTCCTCCTGTATAAGAATCCAACACGGGCTAGTTGCAATACCTGCAGAAACATACCTAGTGGCTGGTGACACCAAGTTCCATCCCTCAACAGTGAAGAGAGATGATTATAGATATTCATACTTCCCACGGACCATTGGTGACTGGAACAGACTACCTCCACACATTGCCAGTGCCACTACCTTGGAAGGCTTGACCAGGAACCAGCTGGACACACTCTCAGGGTACCAGCTGGGAGTTCAGACCATGTAAATACTGACAGTCACGTTTTTATTTGTAAATAGTGCTCCTTTGATTTTTAATCTTGCCCACACCATGTGCCTGAGTATAACGCTCTATGAAGAGTCCACTCAGTAACCATGGTAACCAGGAAGAAGAAGAAGAAGACATAGATATAACTAGTAGTGTCTTATTCCTGTAATGTATAGTCAATGCATATCCTTTACTTCAGGGTCTTCAATAGAAAATGTACCGGTATGGCCAGTATGATGAAAGAATGTGTAGAACAACCCTTTATTTCTGGTTTTTCTTATTATGAAAACATTGTTTTTTTAATTTAAATATTTTTTTCTTAAAAATTGAAAAAGTGTGACATTGAAAGGAATGAGCGTGAGGGCATGATTTGGTATTGGCAGAGATATATAATTAATTATATGTCTCTGGTATTGGACTGTTGGAGAGCGTGAGCCTTGAAAAGTTTGTCAGTACATGGGTTGCACATCGTTTCCGATCCGGATTTGACTCGTCATTTAGACGAGGTCATCTGGGGTCAATCGCAGGAAAAATGATATCATCCAATGTTGGAGCAAGGGACAGATATTTTCTACCAACGAATCTTACGTTGTTATTCAACATATGGGTAAAAAATTGTTTTCAACTGACAAAGAAATCCTCCAGGAACATTTCCAACCCACAAAAAACGAAACTTGAATGGAAATGAAGAAATTACTATCTTCGTCTATCAGCGTCTTGGAACCAGTTTTGAACCAGATTACTCCTTGTTTGGCTAAAATAATGAGCGATCCTGCAAATGCGCAATCGGTGTATGGACCTTACCACCCTTAGCAAGTTAGGCAAACTAGTCCTGAAATTCACGACTCTGTGTAACTTACTTTATATATGAATTTTCATTGTTGCTGCAGCTCGTGTAGCATCAACAAAAGACCCTACCATAGAATTATAAGCTGCACAATCAAGGATACTCGTTACCAGTTCGGATGTGCGATGATGGGGGATTTTTTCAACTCTCTGGCATTGAACATGTTGAAAACTAACATTCAATATGTACATGAATCTTTCTTTGTCTAGCTAAAATAGAAAATGGTTTATATGTTTCATTTTCTTAGGGGAAATTACCTTTCGTCGGTTGTCATTCGCTGGTTTGTTATTTATTCAATGTCAATGTGACGTTTGGAAATCTGCATTGAACATATGGGACCTTGGTTGTTCAGATCACTCAAATGTTTTAATAGATAAGGGGGAGGATGGAAATCAAGTTGGAGGGCAAGAAAGCATTGGTGACAGGTGCTGGCAAGGGTACGTCATTGTCATTGGATGCAAGATAATACAAAACACGATATTGAGTCTCCAGAAAAAAATTAAAATGAATGAACTAGTTACTAAAAATATCATCAGTTAAAAACCGAATTGCATATCAAAATGAAGTAAGAGAACAATGTACCTTTAACTGCTTATGTAAGCGTAAATTTATTCCTGGTGTATATTTTCCAGATTATGTTGATTTCTACTCACAAGGAATAAATACACTAGTGCACTTTATTCCGTCGGATATTATTCCCTAGGGTATTTTGGTTGTGGATTAAATACCCTAGGATAGTTATGTATTCCGGAATAAATGTTTGTGGTGGAATAAACACACTGTTACACTTAGACCAAAGTCATTCGTGTCATAAAATATGTCAGTCCCGGGTGCGTCTTTTTACCACAGAACACCACAGAAATCCACAGAACACCATAAAAATACCACAGAACACTTAAATTCATATTAAAGAAATATTAAAGAATTTATTATTTTTATAGAATTTTAATTTTTATCAGGCACGGATCCAGGCAATTAGAAAAGGGGGGGGGTTCCAACTGGAAAGGAAAATTTGTAGGGACGTTTCTTAATAAAATATCAGGATATTCATTAAAAAATACATGATTGTCCAGAAAAAAAGGGGGTTCCAACCCCGGAACCCCCCCTCTGGATCTGCCAATGTTTATATACTAGTAGCAGAACTGAAATTGAGGATTCTTTTTGGAAACGAACTCAATAAATTTCCGTATCTTACTGACTCATATTTGACATATTCAAACTGTATACATCTACAATTTTGTAACAAATCAAAAATTTTAAAAAAATGATGGGGAAATGAATCTTATCACAATTAAGATCAATATACTAGTAGAATTGCAAAATTGATTTTTGTCTATTTTACTTGATTAATTTCAAGATATTTAATTGTATATATAAAGAATTTTTATGTGTCTCATTAAGTCAATAAGCATATTCACCGTGATATGTCAACCGTTTCAAACATATTTTTTTCTTAAAATGACTTAAAAATCTGAAATAATTATTCTATCAGTTTTATTTTCATGTTTATTCAGTTAGTTTCTTGTTATTTTCAATCAGGACATTCCGTGGTTAATTTAGACCACATCTTGCTTATATATTGATTTCTAAATGCTTTACAAGTATAAAATCTTTAAGTGAAATACAATTCTTGATTTTATTTTTCTTTTTCATCATTAATTTTGAGTATTATGTGGTATTTTAATGGTGTTTTGTGGTATATTCTGTGGTGTTCAGTGGTAAAAAGATGCACCGGTCAGTCCCTCCTGATTGACATTTGTTATGAAACCACGGCAGTACCTAAGCTTCAGCAGGCCTCTGCAAAACTATGGAAAGCCAAATTAACATAAATTCAAATGATTGTACTTATCCTTGTAACTAGTCCTGAAATTCATGACTCTGTGTTGTGTAGCATATTTTTATTTGGACTTTTACTGTTGCTACAGTAATTAAAAGTCCAAATGAAAATATGCTACACAGAGTCATGAATTTAAGGACTACCTTGTAACAGAATATAATTTTAGTTCCACCATGAGATTTGTTCCAAAGGGAAATTAATTAAAATAATATTTGTTCCAAAAGTAAGAAAAATCATGCCAATGTTTGTATAATATAATATTTGTACCAATGGAACTTTTGTCAGGTGGAACAAATATGTTTACAATCTTTACATAATATTGAAGATTTTGATTTAAATTCATTTGAAGATAGGTTCAATTGATTAACTAGATGTTGTCGGAAACGACAGCTATCCCCGCACTCCCTGTTTGACACAGAAAACAGTTGTTATACACCCTTGGCATAATTTTTTCATTATCTTTGAAATCTACCTATTGATAGTCATTATTGTTACTAAAAGAATTCTAGGATATATGGTTGCTAAGTAGAATTCCAAAAAATAAGTGGTCTTTGAGACTTTCAGGAAATTAACCAAAATTGGAATAAATATTTTTGAAATCCAGTTGATGAAAATGTTTTTCCTAAACTAAATAAACAATTTAAGTATGGTTGCTAGGTAGAATTCCAAAAAATAAGTGGTCTTTGA
>MJUU01039619.1:19484-35846 GCA_002080025.1 Modiolus philippinarum
TTTAATACTTTTTCTTCTATTGTTACAAAATTCCTGCAGATTTTTTCTGAAACCTAGAACATTGTCTTCCGATGAACCGTCTTGTCTATTTATTAAATGTTAGACTAATACAGAACAATTCTACATGCTTGTACGAGAAGTCACGTGTCTAGGTACATGTGGTTATATCAAACTGTAACAACAGGGATACGTGGATGCTTGGTGCTATTTTATACAAAAAAAAATAATAGAAGATATCTTGTTAACTCTATGAGATATCTTGTTTGTTTAAAAAGATATCTTATTAAGTTTATAAGATATCTGATAAAATTATGATTTACAAGATATCTTTTAAAGCTTATAAGATATCTTATAAAATATATAAGATATCTTATAAACTTATAAAGATATCTTATAATTTTTTATTTAACAAGATATCTTATTTGTTTTATAAGATATCTTGAACAGTTTAAAAGATATCTTATAAACTTAAAAAGATATCTTATAAACTTCATAAGATATCTTATAAATCAAAATTATATAAGATATCTCATAAACTTAAAGAGATATCTTATAAAATTTATAAGATATCTGTTAAGCCTAATAAGATATCTTTTTAACATTATAAGATATCTCTTTAACTTTTTAAGATATCTTATAAAACAAATAAGATATCTTTTTAAAAATATAAGATATCTTGTTTGGTGAATAAATATAAAAACGGCTTGCCATACTATACAAGGGGATAATTTAGAAAATCTATTATTGATTTTATTCATACTTTGCATGTGTTTTGAAATCACATTTACATATAAGAAATAAAAGATAGGGGTCACAGTAGAAATAATAGAGATAAATTGTAAAATTTTAATTTCTCTAGTGATATCTATATGAAATTCTTTTCATGCTTTTATTAAATTATCTCCCTTGTAAAATTTCTGTGTTCTGTAAATCCAAAAACAGATTTAAAGCACGGGCGTTTTAGTTCTCCTTTTTGGAACTGAAAATGTTGTAAAAGGAATGAGGAATATAAAATTTAAATACTTTTGACACAGTTTAAATAACTATTTTGTTAAATTTCTTAATGCATGAAACCTAAATGAAAAAATATCGCAAAAATTGAAGGAATAATACCACCGAGACACCTTTAAGCCAGGGTTAATTCCGCCTAGTTGAACATATCTTCAACAGCACCAAATCAACATATATTCAATTAATTATACCAAAGTATTTTTAAATTTTTGAACATATCTTTAATTCAGTTAGAGATATCTAGTATCTATCTATCCCAAGGGTAAAGGACAAGATATCATGTCCTTCCGAGACTTGCTGAGGGATGGACAAAAGTTATCTTACCCTAATGGTTTGAGATCAGCCTATCTCGCCTTAACATAACCCTCTAAAATGACTTGCCAACCATGTTCAGCTTTGACTTTCACAAAGAAATATCTCAAACCTTCCCAGGAAAAGTATGACATCACATTACTATTATGTTTACTGAAGTTAGATGGTAATTACATAGTCATATCTTCAAATGAATTACAGATAGGTATAATTCAATTGTACATACATTTGTATCTATAAATGAATTGAAAATATCTCCAGATAGGTTTAATTCTGCTTACGGTGATGTGAAATTTTTTCAGCCATATGGTATTTTTTATGCCTGGGGATCTTTAGATCAGGGGCATATTGTTTTTGCCCTGTCTAAGTATGTCTGTCTGTCCACAAACTTTACCTGGCTCATAACTTTTAAACAAGATGTTATAGGACCTTCATATTTGGTATGTGTATTGATCATGTGAAGCTGGACACCATTATGGTAATTTCACTAAAGTCAGGTCAAAGGTAAAGGTCACGGAGGTCAAAAGGTCAAAATCTAGATTTTGCTTTAGCTCCTTAATTACAATTGCTAGAGGCTTGATATTCTATATGTTAATAGATCTAATATCACACCAAAATATTGGGTCAGGTCAGAGGTCAAGGTCACTGAGAGCAAATTGAAATCTTTAACAAAAACTTTAATATTGCCTATATTTTTTCAACCAGATGTGATAGGATCTTCGAATTTTCGCTATAAATTGGTCATATGAAGCTGAACAGCATTATTCAAATTTCTTTAAGGTCACGTCAGAGGTCATGGTCACAGAGGTCAAAAGGTCAAAATATCGATTTTGCTATAGCTCTTTAATTACAATTGCTAGAAGCTTGATATTCCATATGTGAATAGATCTTACTGTACAAATCTACCTCAAAAAATTCAGTCAGGTCAAAGGTCAAGGTCAGTGAGTGCAAATTTTAAAACTGTAACATTACCTATATTTTTCCGACCAGATGTCATAGGACCTTCCTATCTAGTCTGTTTATTGGTTATATGAAGCTGAACGACATTATTCAAATTTCACTTAGGTTAGGTCAAGGTTACAAGGTCCAGGTCACAGAGGTCTAAAGGTCAAAATTTAGATTTTGCTATAACTCATTAGTTAGGGCCCGCCATGAAATGGCGGCGCCCTTTAGTAATCAGCCTGTCTGTCCGTCTGTCTGTCCGTCAGCATTTTCTATGTAGTAAGATAACTTCAGAATGCCTTCACCAATTTTTATAATTTTTTTACTCAAAGTTAAACTTGACTAAAGGAAGCTCCCTTTCGTTTTTGAGGAAAATTAGAAAATGATTTTGGGGAAAAAACTTCATTTATATATGAAAAAGTGCATATTTTGAGAATTAAATTCTATGTCGTATGATAACTCAATAATTCCTCCACCGATTTTTATGATTTTGATACTCAAGGCTGAACTTGACTAAAGGAAGCTCCCTTTTGTTTTTGAGGAAAATCGGAAAATGATTTTTTGGCAAAAAAGTTGTTTTTATATGAAAAAGTGCATATTTTGAGAATTAACTCTATGTCGTACGATAACTGAAGAATGCCTTCACAGATTTTTCTGATTTTCCTACTCAAGATTGAACTTGACTAAAGGAAGCTCCCTTTTATTTTTGAGGAAAATCAAAAAATGATTTTTGGGCAAAAACTTCATTTTTATATAAAAAAGTGCATATTTTGAGAATTAACTCTATGTCATATGGTAACTCAAGAATTCCTTCACTGATTTTTATACGACCGCAAAAATTTTGCGGTCGTATAATATTATTGCGCAGTCGTCGGCGTCGGCGTCTATGGCTAGCATAACTTTGTTTCTAGTGGACGGATCATCTTCAAATTTCAGTATGTGGTTTCTTGGCATAATGGCTATCCCGGGTTTTAATTTCGGGTTTATGGCCCCACCCGTTTTAGAAAAAAGGGGCCNATCTGCATTAGTATTTTAGATTTTAAGTGAGGGTGTATATAGTGACTTTTATTAAATATTGTACTTCACTGGATAATCCATTGGAGGTGTTCCATAATTGGAAGGATTTACAATCAAAAGAAGAAAGATAAGGGGGAGGATGGAAATCAAGTTGGAGGGCAAGAAAGCATTGGTGACAGGTGCTGGCAAGGGTATGTCATTGGATGCAAGATAATACAAAACATGGTATTGAGTTTCCAGAAAAATATTAACAATGAATGAACACTATCATCAGTTCAAAACCGAAATGCATATCAAAATGATGTAAGAGAACAATGTACCATGGTTAGATCAAAGCCCGGATCAAAGTAATGCACTTGTTTCAGGATCCAGGCAATTTGAAACGGTTCCAATCAGAATAACAGAGAATTTTGCTCGGAAATTTGGGGTATTTTTATAGTAAAACATCAGAATATTCATTAAAGAAATACATGATTGTCAAAAAAGGTGGGGTCCCAACCCCCGGACCCCCCCATTTGGATCTGCCAATGTGTTTTCATAAATATAATAGCCCCTCTTGTCTTCCCGGGATTGATGTTTTTTATGAAACAAGTGCCTGTGCTTAGGCCAAACCAATTAATTCTATGTTTGGTGTCAACCTTATTTTTGAAAAGTATGAGGGTATCGAGGCAAACAAACAAACAAAAAAAAAAAAAACAAAAAAAAAAAAACTTAAAGAAAATCTTTTAAAATAAAACATTTTGATGTAACCCATTTTTATTAATAGTAATTTTTAAGAATTCAATTGAATCTAGCATGTCTAGTGAAGATATTTTTTTCATCATTGCTGATTTTTTCCCCGTTTCAGATTATGACTCAGTCTTTATAAAAAGTTTTCTTATCGTAATCAGTCTTCACGAAATGCATCTGTCTGACGGACAAAATCGACATTTTAGCAGAAGGACGGTAAAAAGTGTTGGTCCAAATGTCCGACATTGTTCTTTGGCTAAACCACTGGAAACGATGTTTCAGGCTGCAAAAATGACAATCATCTGGTAGATTTTAAGCCCTTATTTTGTTACTGCTAACATATCATGTCAAGAATCTTGTCAAATTGATATAATTTGGTAAAAATGACTACTGCTAATATGAAAAAACATTCCAAACAGGAATTGATTAAAGTGTTTATAAACCAATATTGGAAAAACAGGACAATTTTTCCGAAATCTCCGATAATAAGAAATATGTGGAAACTTTTGGTCTGATGACCTTTTGGTCAGTCCGATATTCCATAAAGGACTGCCGGACCGAATGTCCACCAAATTTTCAAATGTATTTTGGGAAGACTGCGTAATGTATAGTTGTTGTCTTCTTAATGATGATTGAACTACTATTTTAAACTCAAAAAGGAAAAATATCCCTTGTTTTGTTTTGTTATAGAACTACACATTTTCAATGTGCGTGCTGACACCAAACATAGAAATAACTTAACTTGGCTGCAAATCTATGAAAAGCCAAATTAACATAAATTCAAATAATTGTTCTTATCTTCACATAAATATTAAAGATTATAATTTTAATTTATTTGAAGATAGGTTCAATTAATTAAAGATAGAAGCAATTTAATTGAACCTATCTAGAAAAGAATTTAACCGATCTTCAAATGAACTGTACCTACCTTTGAATATATGATTATAGGTCTGAATTAAATCTATCATCAGTTCAATTTATGTACAATTGATTTGAACCTATCTTCATTTGGATTGGACCTATCTTAGCATTGGCGGATCCAAGGGCTGGAACCCTCTTTTTTTAACAATCTTGTATTTTTTATGAATACCCTGATATTTTACCTTCAGTCCCCGAGGGTGTTCACCAGCCCAGTAGTCAGTGCTTTGGTGCTGATGCGAAAGGCAATTCTATTTTGAAGTACCTTACAATATCTAAATTTTTGTACATTTTGTTGAAAACTAAGGAGTAAATGTATCTCCCTCATGCAAAGCTCTGTCCTTAGCTGATTTTGGCTTCATATATATGTTTGGATCATATTAGTTATTTGTTCTCTATTAGTTTTTGAACATCTTTGGGTTTATGGTCTTCTGGATGTTTGGATTTTATCTGCATTTGAGGGACATAGGTTGTCGAAATGCACATGTGCAGAATTTAGGTTCACAGTAACTTCGGTATTTAGTCATTTAATAAGAAATAACCCCAAAATTTTCGTGCCTCATTTTGATTTGTGAAATTACCTTTTATTTCTAAACTGGAAATCCCCCCTTTTCAAATTTCCTGGACCCTGCCTACTTAGAATAAATTTAAAAGATGTTGCATTTTTGCCTGTAGCTATTTTTAAGTAAATTGAACGTTGAAGATAAGTTTATTTCAATTGGAATGAAGTAAGGATAGCTATATAGGTTAATTTCAGTTATACCTATCTTGAATTAAAGATATCTTTAATACAATACAGGATTTTTTAGTCGTGTTCATTCCGGAAACAGATCTATAATTATACGAAAAAAATCAATACATCAATACATTGAGAGGGAATCACTAATCAGTTAACACTGTTGAGCTAAGGGCGATTTATATTTAATCAGTTTGTAGCGCTTCAGGTTAATTGTTTTTCGTCAATTAAAATTTACTTAAATAATTGTGATGTAGGACAAATTATTAGTATATTTCAGTTTCATAAATATGTTGTTTTAAATGGTGGTACACATTTATTTCAATAGATCAGGAATCCAGTTATTGGTCTTACTTGTATTTTAGGAGATCGTTTCCGCCTTCAATTACTTGAGAGTTCCTATCTCGAAAGTCCTGTATTCATGATATTTTCAATTCAATTAAGGTGTCTGCAAAGTCTGAGTATTTATTTCCTATTATATAATTTGTGGAAATTTTTCTTTGTACATGGTGTAAAAGCATAATTGCATTATTGTTGAAAATATATAAATGTTTGGTCATCTTGCATTTTAGTACCAAAATTGAAATTGAAAATTTAAGGATTGTACAAAGAAATAATCGGGAAAAATGCATGGATATACAATGATACAAAGGAATGATTTAAAAACTTTATTAAAGATTTTATTCTTTCTTTACATGTCTTTTGAAATCACATTTACATACATGACATTTAAAAAAAAAAATTGGGTGTCACTAGAAATAAGAGAGATAAATTGTAAAATTTTAATATCTCTAGTGAAATGAAAAAAAAATCCAGTAACAGATTTAAAGCACATGCAATTTAGTTCACCTTTTTGAACTGAAAATGTTTTAATTTAAGGGGAATAAGGAATATAAATTTCAAATACTTTCTTTACAGTTAAAATAACTATTTTGTTAAATTTCTTAATGTATGAAACCTAAATGAAAAATATTGGACAAAAATGGCAGAATAATACCACCATAAAGATAGGAATAATTCTACTTAATCATGTTAACAGAACATATCTTCAACAACACCAAATCAACATATATTCAATTATTTTTAATTATACCAAAGTATTTTTAAAATAACTGGCAAACCATGTTCAGCTTTGACTTTCACGAAGAAATATCACAAACATTCCCAGGAAAAAGCATGACATCACATTACTACACTTTATATGTTTACAGATACAATGTCAAGTAAGATGGTAACTTCATAGTCATATCTTCAAATGAAGTAAAGATAGCTTTATTTCTTGATGTGAATGTTTGTCAGCTTTGGTATTTATACCTAGTATTTCAGATGTTGGTAAAATATAAAAATATGATTCCATATCCAGCAAATCACCTGAAATTGTGAAGTTCTGTCAGTCACCCTCCCCCTTTTCCCTTTGGATTGTTTAATCCACTGTTGGAGAAAATGAAATAAAGGGGATCAATTACTATGACATGGTTCAAAATAAAATAGAAGAAAATTAACCAATATGGTATTTTAATCCCAGCTAAATTTTTGGAGGTTCAATATATCATATGACACTGGATTTGCAGGTCATTCCAGATGGTAGTCTGAACACAGTTTAAAATTTGGATGTTTTGGGAAACAGTCTCCAATATCAGGCAAAATAAAAAAATATATTAGCTTCTCAGGCCCCTGCCTCATCTCTTTTCTGGGAGCTAATTTTACTTTTTTTATTTATAAAAAAAAATGAAAATCACCTGCCTCATTACTTTTTGGGCATTTCAGCAATGTAAAAAGATGCCTCATCATGATTTTGAACCAATAAAAATAAAAATCTTCTGCCTCCCTCCCTCATCATTTTTTCTGAAAAATGGCCTGAGAATCTAATCATTATTTTTGTATGGCCTGCAAATTCAATATAAATCTTTCCAAAATAATGCAGTTCAGGACCAGATGTTGTCCATGGATGCATGGTACATTTACTCCTTCATGCCAAATTGTTGAAGATTGTACACAGCCTTTATTTATTTTGGATTTTGCTTCGTATAGTTTTGTTGTCTCGCCCATGACGAAAATTGCTGAAAGCGAGACATATGCTTACAAAGTATGACGGCGGCAGCGATGGCAACGGCGTAAACTTTCATGTTAAGTTTTTGTGATTAGGTCTCTTTCTTAGTAACTACATTTTGTATAAGTGGTAGGTCAATGATATTTGGTATATAGGTTGGTCTTGAGTAGTACATGACAGTCTGCTATATGGCTTTTGTCTGTGGTCCAATAAACATGTTAAGTTTTTGTGCTTAGTTTAGTTTCTCAGTAACTATAAGTGGTAGGTCAATGATATTTGGTATGTACATGTAAGTTGGTCTGAAGTAGTACATGACAGTATGTCATATGGCTTTTGTCCTTGACCTCAATTTCACGGTCTAGTGAGCATGTTAAGCTTTTGTGATTAGGTCATTTTCTCAGTAACTATAGATGTTTTCAGAATTGAAATAGTGGGTGCGGCCATCTTGTTCCATTCGGAACACTAAATCCGACACAGGTAGACAGATTTGACCCGACTCAGGCTTTTTCGATTACTTTATTATTGAATGGTACCGCACAGGTAGGGTATTTAAATTGTTAATTACCTGTTTATTCAGCATGTAAGAAACTTGTTAATAGAGTCGTTGAATAGATAAAAGATAACAGAATGGCAACAAATAAGTTTCAAGGCAGATATTTAACGTTTAAGTGTAGTAATATGCTTTTGAAAATTTGAAATTTATAGGTACCGTAGGTACCGTATTCTCGAGATGCACCCAAAATGGAAATAGAAATACGTATTAGTTAATGATTTTGCCCAAGAATGAATTAAAAGAATAAAGAAATATATTTTTTCGGCATTGTTGTTTATTTTATTTATTTTTTTTCGACATCGGAATACACATAAAGATAGATTGTAATATGAGGCACATAAAGATAGATAATATTAGATTAGGCACATATTTGGAATAAATCTCTATGTATATGAGTAAATCACACTTACTTGTAATAAACTTTGATAAATATATATATTTGATAAAGCTTTTACGTTATTTTTGTTAAAAATATTTTCGTTTTTATTCTAATTCCAAATACACATTTTCTTCCGGTATTAAATACTTCATTAGCAAAAAAACCTACCAGATTAGGAATAAAATTTCTTCTTTTATGTATAAATTAAAAAGTCATTGTGAATCTAAAAAAAAATTAAAAAAAATAAATAAGGGTTACCTTTTCTGTAAAATCTGTGTATTCTGTTTTTCACATACATTCCGATTTTTTTTTATGGCAATGACTGATGGTTTGCATTCAGTTGATTTACTTAATGCACTTTTATTTGATTTGAGTGGACAAGTTTGATGGTTTGAAGCTTTGCTTTAGGTATATTGCATAATGTGCATTTCTCATAGTTAAATAAACTTAATCGTATATTTTTTTTATTAAAAAAAAGAGCTCCCCATTGGCTTCAAATATGGTCATGATGTGTTCTGTTCGGTAAGTTGTGTGTATTGCATTAAGTTTTATATTTGCCTTGATTGAATATCTTGATATCTGAAAACGGGACTTCTCATAAGCTTCAAATTTTTACAATGACGTTGTATCTGAGTTGTCGGTAATATTTTTCAAGTAATACACGTGCAATACACATCTTCCAAAAAGGTGTATTCTGACTTTGTTTGATAATGATATTCCACTTTGCCACATTACATCCGCGAAATTCGCCTATTTTCCATTTTCTATTTAAGTTCTTTTGAGATTATGTCTTTGAAGTAAATATTTTAAGAAAGGTAAACCTAGCTATACAAATTACAAATGTTTTTTGTGTATCTTGTTCTTCATTTATTTCTTTTTTATCGAAAATCTTTTTTTTTTTTTGATAAACTGTTTGCTTATTTTAAAACAGTTCTGTTTTAAAACTTGTTGATTTTTTTTCACATTCAGCTAGATTTAAGAGTAGCTTGCATACTTCAAAGGGTATACAGGTACCTGTGTTAATTGGGACAACATAGAGTATATTCACAGGAAAGGTTGACAACTTGTTTATTGGGGTGTTACATGTATCATTTCAGGTTTTATGATTACTCTGTGAAATATTTTAGTACGTGTATTTTAGTGTGCTGTAAGATTTTCTTTAAGCATATATCTCTGGATAATCCTATAAATTTTATAATTAATAATAAATTTTTAAAAATATCAATGCTCAATTAAAACTTTTTTTTTCAAATGTAGATGAAACAAACTCATGTCTTGAAATGATAAAAGCTTGAAAGTGTTTTTTTTTCAATAATTTATCAGTATAAGTAATGTACTGTGTGTGGTACCCATCTACATCTTAATGGCGGACCTATCGTGATCAGGGGAGATAACCAAAATTTACCAATTTTTGAAAACGTCTATAAGTGGTAGGTGAATGATATTTGGTTTATATGTTGGTCTTGCATAGTACATGAGAGTCTGCTATATGGCTTTTGTCTGTGACCTCTATTTCATGGTCCAGTGATCAGGTTAAGTTTCCTAGTATCTATTAATGTAAGTTCAATAGTATTTGGCATGTGGTTTTGTCTTAGATGGAAGATGACAGCCTGCTATTTGGCTTTAGCCCTTGACCTCATTTTCATGGTCTAGTGAACATGTTTCGTTTTTCAGTATCTATCAGTGATAGGTCATTAATATTTGGAATTTTGGTTTTGGGTGATATGTGACAGTCTGCGATATTGCTTTTGTCAATTAATCTAATTTCACAGTTTAGCTTTGAGTTGTTATTGCTCCCCTTAGGGTCGTTGTCTCTTTGACACATTCCCCGTTTCCCTTCTTTTTCTTATGTTAAGTTTTCTGATTTTGGCAGTTTGAGTTTTCACATCAATTTTGCGATCAAGCAGGGATGGGCGAGACATCAATTTGGGTCCACACTTGTCTTATAAGCATTTACCAAATACTGTGGAAGTTCCTTTATTCCTGGACATCAATTTTCATGGTTTTCATAAATTCACTCTTTCATAAATCTTATATTCACTTTTCTATACAAGTCTGAAAAACTCTCCCTAAAATTTGTAATACCTTGTTCCTAGCATGCAGCTTCTGTTTTGGCTAAATTGAATCTAACTTTGCTAGGGGGAAGGGGGGCTTTTGCCAGTGTTCTGCGTCTGTGATCTGGCTATTTTCCAGGTTAGCAATACAGGGCATTTAGATCATCTTGTTCATGTGTTACAGGTAATCTAGAATTTAGTTCGCGATATGATGAAAAACCAGAAAAATGTGTTGTCTGGATTCCTGAATTCTGAAGGAGAAAAAGTTCTGTAACTATTGCTGACTCACTATGTAGTTTGGTTTTATGTTTGTTACAGTTCATTTGTGTAATACAGTAAAAAATGATTGAATAGTTAATATAAAAAAAATATTTCAAAATTGCTAGGTAAACTCAAAATATTCTCAAAATTAAACAATCAGATAACACTTGATAGACCATATCTGAGTTCTGGTATATAATGTTTGTTCGCCCTACATTACATCCCCATATGTACTTCAAAAATATAATTTTGTGATGTTTTAGGCTCTAGAATGTGATATTTTCTAAACTGAGACGTTTTCTATACTGTGACATTTTTTACACTGTGATGTGTTGTAAAGATGTATGGAGATTCTGATACCAGAGCTCAGATATGGTCTATTTATGCAGTTGATTTTAAAATTAACCTTCAGTCGTACTTATTTTATAATTGCAGGGATTGGTCGTGCAATAGCAAAGAGGTTGGTAAGCTTGGGAGCAGAGACATATGCATTGAGTAGGACACAGTCAGACCTTGATAGTCTGAAAGCTGAGGTAATATCCATTAATAGAGTTGTTTGTATGCTTTTACTTACTTTAAAATTAGGACCTTATGTTTGGTACAGAATAAACTTGTGTCGATATCTGTACTTATGATGTTAGTTCTCCTAAAAATAGTAAAAGTTCTGCATAATATTATTAAATTTTTCCTCTTGGTTCAAATTTTGACAGCATCAAGGTTATAATTTGAGACTGAAAGCCAATAATGTTTTGACATGGGGGTACTGTGGATAGAAAAAGCCTTATTCATGGATGAAAAAGAATTCTGCAGAATGTAGAAAATAATGGCAAAAATCTGTTAAAAATGAAATGGAAGGAACTTCTTGCAGAAATTGAACTAGGACTTCTTGTTAATACTTATCATTTTTGAGAACAGGACAAGTATATATTCCTAGTTAGTCTAAATATTTGACATCCATTTTACATTCTAGTGGTTCTGGTTGAAATCAGATCTCTCACTTACCTACTTACATCCCCCTTTTTCTGACATATCCATGCAAGATATCAGAAAATGAATCTGATTTTCACCAGATTTCAAGTTTATTATGTAACCTTTAAAGACATTTTCCTGTCTTTTATTGTAGTTCCCCTCAATCAATCTTATACAAGTAGATGTAACAGACTGGGACAAGACGAGGGAAGCAGTGGGAAAAATAGGACCTATTGATTATCTTGTAAACAATGCTGGAGTAGGATTGCTGGACAAGTTTGTACAAATGAGCAAAGAAGATTTAGATAAGTATGTTATAGAAATTTAAGGACCTATGTTGGTTTTTACAAAGGCCATGTGAGCTTTTGTCATCACTCAGAGTCTGTTGTCGTCTGTCTTGTCTGTTAACTTTGATTCAAAGATCTAAAACTGCTGAGCCAATACTAACCAAACTTTGCTTAAATCAGTATGGGCTATGTACTCCCAAGTTTATGATTTTTAAGTCCTAGAACTTATAAGTAAACTGCTGTTTTTTTACTAATGACTCGAAAACTGTTGCAAATTTTAAAATTCTGACAGGTGAAAATAATGTGCATGATGAGATCTACCTACCCTATTGTTGTAGAATATCTGATAACCTGACTTGGAGTTTAATGCAAAAATGTATATGGAAAATAATAGTGATGAAAATTATAACACAAAAATGTTCAGCAATGCATAGTAATCTACATGTCATGCAATTTTGAAGGCAGTCTGAAGACCCACACATCATTTTTCTATGAATTTTGATGATTTTTATACATTTTTACTTTATTTCAAAAGCTTTTTGAGATAGAGGATAAGTAGGAATTGAAAAGTATTCAGCTCAATAAGGACTACAATTTATACATATGTCTGATAAGTTTGCCTCTCTTAAAGGATGGCCACCACTGGGGAGCATTGGACCCTAGTTGAAATGCATTCAAAAAAGCTTCTCCTCTGACACTGCTTGAACAATTTTGCTTCGATTTCAACATACATGTATAGTCCTTTCATTGAACAGGACAAAATGGCTTTTGATTTTTCAAATGCATCAATGAGAGGTTATTCCTTGAAACATGTATACAGCATAACAATTTTTAGTTCGCCTCAACAAAGTTGAGGGGGACTATTGGAGTACCCCGGGCGTCCGCGTCCGCATTTGGGTATATATCTTAGTACCTATGCAGTGTAGGGTCACCAAACTTTGCATGCAGGTGCATCTTGGGTTAACTCACAGCCTCCAAGAAAATTAGGTCTCTCTGACCTATATTTTCCGCTTGAGTGGCTTGCATTCAAATTTACATTTTAGTTCATATCTCAGTTACTATGCATAGTACAATAATCTAACTGTGCATGTGCATGCATCTCTGGTGGTAGGTCAGCATCCAGGCAAAATAAGGTCACTTTGACCTATATTTTCTGCTCTAGTGACTTACATTCAAGTTTACGTCCGAGTTCAGATCTCAGTCACATTCAAGTTCACCTCCAAGTTCAGATCTCAGTCACTGTACATGGTAGGATCATCTAACCTTGCATGTGCATGCATCTCTGATGGGAGGTCAGCATCCTGTCCGAGTTCAGATCTCAGTCACTGTACATGGTAGGATCATCTAACTTTGCATGTGCATGCATCTCTGATGGTAGGTCAGCATCCAGGCCAAATTAGGTCACTTTGATCTATATTTTCCGCTTGAGAGACTTACATTCAAGTTTACGTCCGAGTTGATATCTCAGTCACTGTACATGGTAGGATCATCTAACCTTGCATGTGCATGCATCTCTGATGGCAGGTCAGCATTTAGGCAAAATTGGGTTGCTGTGACAAAGTGCCACAACGAGGCGAACTTTGTAATCGTTGATTACCTATGTTTTATTTATAAGCAGAATGATATCCATAAATAAATATTGTTGACTTTTTTACAGGACAATGGATGTTAATTTCAAGGCAGCATTTAACATTTCTCAGGTTTGTAGTTCAGAATGTTTTTTTTTCATTGCGATTTTAAAGGTTGTTTTTCGTGTTTCATGCAACTAATTAATTACAGACTTGTATACAGATATCATGATTATAATTGATTATGCATACAAACATTTTTCAATATATAGTTTGAATATACAAGAAGATCTGCCTTTAAATTACTTCAAATGATAAAGGAGAGCCCAATATCACTAGAAAAAAATTGACTACAAAATTATCAAGGGGAGATAATCCATTTTAATATGAACCTGTCAGAAAACCACACATACACATCTATACATTCTTGTGTAGCTAGATTTTCTTGATGATGTGAATTGATTCAAAGTTCTCACATTTGAGACAATTTTATAGCAGCAATATTTGTAAAGTACAAAAACTATCATGGACCATTACACAAAAATTCTAGATTCACATGCAATGTTTTGCAAAATTCAGGGTGGGCGGGTGACTATTTTTTATGATTTATGGTGAAAAATGCTGCAAATTTTGGAGAAAATGACCATTTACAAGCAAATATCAAAATAAACTTTTTTTGAAGGGACTGAAAAGTAAGGTTTGTTCACGTTTCTCCCACTTTCAAATTTTCTGATCCACTTGTGTCAAACAATAGATAAGCTTGGTGTTTTTATAGCAATTGACGATATCAGTGTTTCGCGCCTCTAGTGGAATATCAGGTTCGATAACTCCAACAGACTTGTAAGAGGGGGTTTCTACCAATATGAATTATTATAAATCTGCACATTTTAATATTAATTTGCAAGCTCACAGTTTAATTGTTCAACCAATTTTTTTTATCTTGATGATTATTGATGTGTACACTATCTAAACAATACGGTGTTTACCTGGATATACATGTACCTGTATTTTGACGTCTGCCAGTTGTTTACCTGTACTGGGATTAGACCCTTAAATTCAATTACCAAGTTTATTGTAAGCCTCAGGTCAGAATATTGTTAAGGTGGGGTGCGTTTTGCATAATTAATTTTTAGCTCACCTGACCCGAAGGGTCAGTTTGAGCTATTGCCATCACTTGGCGTCCGTCGTCCGCCATCCGTCTGTCCGTCAAACTTTTCACATATTCATCTTCTCCTCTAAAACCACTGAAGCAAATTCAACCAAACTTTACAGGAATGATGTATGGAAGGTCCATTACAAAGATTGCTCATTTCGTTCCGATCCGATAAAAAACATGGCCGCCAGCGCAGAACTTAGGTTTAACATTGGACCCTATGGGAAAAATCACATTTTCATCTTCTGCTCTGAAAAGGCTAAAGGAAATTGAACCAAACTTTACAGGAATGATTAACTTAAGGTCCTAAACAAAGATTGCTGATTTCGTTCTGATCAGATGAAAAACATGGCGGCCAGCACGAAACATGGTTTAACATAGGACCCTATGGGAAAATCACATTTTCATCTACTCCTCTGAAACCACTGAAGCAAATTCAACCAAACTTTTCAGGAATGATGTATGGAAGGTCCTTTACAAAGACTGCTCATTTCTTTCCGATCCCATAAAAAACATGGCCACCAGCGCGGAACTTAGGTTTAACATTGGACCCTATTTAAAAATTCACATTTTCTTCTTATCCTCTGAAACCCCTGAAGCAAATTCAACCAAACTTTACAGGAATGATGTACTAAAGGTGCTTAACAAAGATTGCTCATTTCGTTCTGATCCAATAAAAAAAAATGGCCGCCAGCACGGAACATAGTGCAACATTGGCCCTATGGGAAATTCACATTTTCATCTTCTCCTCTGAAACCACTGAAGCAAATTCAACCAAACTTTACAGGAATGGTGTATGGAAGGTCCTTTACAAAGACTGCTCATTTCTTTCCGATCCGATAAAAAACATGGCCACCAGCGCAGAACTTAGGTTTAACATTGGACCATATGTAAAAATTCACATTTTCTTCTTCTCCTCTGAAACCTCTGGAGCAAATTCAACCAAACTTTAAAGGAATGATGTACTAAAGGTTCTTAACAAAGATTGCTCATTTCGTTCTGATCCGATAAAAAAAATGGCCGCCAGCACGGAACATATTTTAACATTGGCCCTATGGGAAATTCACATTTTCATCTTCTCCTCTGAAACCACTGAAGCAAATTCAACCAAACTTTACAGGAATGATGTATGGAAGGTCATTTACAAAGATTGCTCATTTCGTTCCGATCCGATAAAAAACATGGCTGTCAGCGCGGAACTTAGGTTTAACATTGGACCCTATGGGAAAATTCACATTTTCTTCTTCTTCTCTGAAAACGCTGAAGCAAATTCAACCAAACTTTACAGGAATGATGTACTAAAGGTCGTGAACAAAGATTGCTCATTTCGTTCTGATCCGATAAAAAACATGGCCGCCAGCAAGGAACATAGTTTAACATTGGCCCTATGGGAAATTCACATTTTCATCTTCTCCTCTGAAAC
>MJUU01039619.1:36376-49762 GCA_002080025.1 Modiolus philippinarum
ATTTTCTTCTTCTCCTCTGAAACCACTGAAGCAAATGTCACCAAACTTTACAGGAATGATGTACTTTAGGTCCTTAACAAAGATTGCTCATTTCGTTCCGATCCGATAAAAAACATGGCCGCATGCACTGAACATAGTTTAACATTGGCGCTATGGGAAATTCACATTTTCATCTTCTCCTCTGAAACCACTGAAGCAAATTCAACCAAACTTTACAGGAATGATGTATGGAAGGTCCTTTACAAAGATTGCTCATTTCTTTCCGATCCGATAAAAAACATGGCCGCCACCGCAGAACTTAGGTTTAACATTGGACCCTATGGGAAAATTCACATTTTCTTCTTCTGCTCTGAAACCGCTGAAGCAAATTCAACCAAGCTTTACAGGAATGATGAACTGAAGGTCCTTAACAAGGATTGGTCATTTCGTTGGGATAAAAAAAGAAACATGGCCACCAGCACAGAACATAGTTTATTTTGACCCTATGGGAAATTCACGTAAAAAACATGGCCACCATGCAGAACATCGAAAACCCTGATTCAGCATTTTGTCAGGTGAGCGATACAGGCTCAGTGTCTGAGCCTCTAGTTATGTTTTTTGTGTTTTGTGACATGTATACCACCTGTTGATACTCAAATCACCTTAATTAAATTCACCTGGAGAAACATCTTTTGATGTGACCGGTCTAGAGGCAAAATACATTGTTGCTACATTAATGTAAAAATTTTACTTAATATGTTCATATCATGGATACCCTTTAGTTTTTCATAGGTTCATACAAGTGTTTACCGCAAAATGCACAAATGAAATACATGCAATACACATAATATTTACAAGGCACAGGTGGAAAGGGCCAAACACATTACTTTATTTCATTACTTTTTATTTAGAACTCATATTATATAAATTTAATATTTGTATAAAAAAAAAACCAAAAAACAAAAAAACAAAAAACAAAATAATAAAGCTAATACAAAAAAAAAAGAAAAACAAAACAAAAAACAAACAAAAACAAACAAAACTAAAAAACAAACAAAAAAATAAATAAAAATCAATCAAACAAAAAAAAAAAAACAAAGACAAAAAAAATTAGAATTGAAAATAAACAAAAACAACTTAAATAATATTAATTTTTATATCAATATATAAGATAATAGAAATATTTTAATATTTTGAAAAAAAAACACTTATAAACAAAAGCTTGAAAATATGAAAGGAAATGATGATATATGTTTCAGATTTTTTTTTAATTTTATCTCTTTTGAATACTCTGACATCAAGTTGTGTCAAAGTCAAATTTCTTCAAGAGTTTATTTCATTATATGTAAATGCATTTCATGAGTAAAAAGAGAAAAACAATAATTCTTTCATTACAAAAAATAAGTTGTGATTAAAACAACAATTTATCCTCTCTGGTGAAAAATTCTATTTCTTCATGTTTTTTTTATTATTATTATTTTTCTTTTTTCATTTTTATCTATTTAAAATAACATGTTTGTGAATGCTCAATATGTTTGAAATTATTATTTTTCTTCTTCAATCTTAATGTTAATTAAAAATCATTTTATATTTGTAGACATATCTTAATTCACCCGTTCTTCATGTTTTTTATTATGTTTGTAACTGTTTTGTTCAATCTTATTCAAATTGTTAATTAAAAATTTATAATATTTGTAGAAATATCTAAATTATACACCAGTTCTCAGTGCTAATACTTGAAGATATCACCTAGGGCAATCTTCTAATTAACACATCCGTATAGCACAGGATGTTTGTTAAATCAGATAAAACAATACATACACTGACTACCGATGACAGTTAAAAAGATTCATAGGCATTTTTTTTAAAGTTTAAGTATTTATTCATTTTTAGCTCACCTGACCCAAAGGGTCAGTGTGAGCTATTGCCATCACTTGGCATCCGTCGTCCGTCCGTTAAACTTTTCACATTTTCATCTTCTCCTCTGAAACTACTGAAGCAAATTCAACCAAANATGTTCACAATAGTCCTAAGTTGGTCCCCTTTCAAAAAAGTGTCTGTCAAGTCCGCATCATATCCAAGATGGCCACCAGCGCGTGAAGCCTGGTTTTATCATTGGACCCTATGGGAAGGTATTCAAACCGCAGAGCCAATCGGAACCAAATTTGGCCAGAATAGTCGTTAGGTGGTTCCCTTTCAAAAATGAGTCTGGCAAGTCTGCACATCATCTAAGATGGCCACCAGCGGGGAACTTAGTTTAACATTGGACCCTATGGGGAAACATATTCCAAGATCTTCTCTTCTGAAAGTACTTGGCCAATTGGAATCACACTTGGTCACAATGGACCTTAGTTTGTCCCCTTCTTAAAATGTGTCTGGCTTGTCTGAACAGATTCAAGATTAGCATTCAACATTGGTATTATTATTTTTGACTGTATTTGTCAGCAATGGCCCAGGTGAGCGATACAGGCTCTTGAGAGCCTCTTGTTTTATTTTTAGTCTGATTTTGATGCAATTTTTTCCAAAGGATTCCTAATGAAAAATTATCATAGCGCTCTACTATTAGATTTTTGGTAACTTGTTTCCTTACCCAGCTATGAGGGGCCGAAGGGGGCCAAAATCGTAAATTTACAGATTACCAAAAATTTTTATTTTTCATCGGATTTCAATGGGATTTTTTTCTTTGGATTCCTCTTGATGTAAGCTTTCGGTTCTACATCAACAGATTTGGCGTAGCTCTTACCGTTTCCGAGCTATGAGGGGCTGAAGGGGCCAAAATTGTAAATTTACAGTAACCTAAAAATTTTATTTTTCGTCGGATGTCGATGGGATTTTATTCTTTGGATTCCTCTTGATGTAAGCTTTCAGTGGTATGTCAACAGATTTGTCGTAGCTGTTACTGTTTCGGAGCTATGAGGGGCTGAAAGGGGCCAAAATTGTAAAGTTACAGATAACCTAAAATTTTTATTTTTCATCGAATTTCGATGGGATTTTATTCTTTGATTCGTCTTTATGTAAGCTTTCAGTTATATATCTGCGGATTTGGTGTAGCTCTCATTGTTTCGAGTTATGAGGGGTCGAAGGGGGCCAAAAATCGTAAATTTACAGATAACCTAAAAAATTTATTTTTCGTTGGATTTCGATGGGATTTTTTCTTTGGATTCTACTTGATGTAAGCTTTCAGTAGTATTTCAACGGATTTGATGTAGCTCTTGCCGTTCCCGAGCTATGAGGGCAGAAGGGGGCCAAAATCATAAATTTACAGATTACCTTAAATTTTTATTTTTCATCGCATTTCGATGGGATTTTTTTCTTTTGATTCCTCTTGATATAAGCTTTCAGCAACATGTCAATGGATTGGGCGTAGCTCTTACCGTTTCTGAGCTATAGAGGGTCAAAGAGGAATCATAAGGAGTCATAAGGGCCAATTTTTATTTTCCCTAGTTTATGTCTAGCTGATTACTTGGTCAATCTCCTTATTGCGTCCATCTTATTATTGTGTCAAGCTCTTTTCTATGTCCATACTCACTTTAAATTACACTTTTCAAATTTCAGTGGACGACATGCTGCGGTCGTATCATGCTGTGCTCAGCGTAGCCCTTTATTATGATTTTGATACTCAAGGCTGAACTTGACTAAAAGAAGCTCCCTTTCGTTTTTGAGGAAAATTGGAAAATGATTTTTTGGCAATGAAGTCGTTTTTATATGAAAAAGTGCATATTTTGAGAATTAGCTCTATGTCGTACAATAAGTTAAGATTGCCTTCAGGGATCTTAATGATTTTGATACTCAAGGTTGAACTTGACCAAAAGGAAGCTCCTTTTTGTTTTTGAGGAAAATCTGAAAATGGTTTTTGGGAAAAAACTTCGTTTTTATATGAAAAAGTGCATATTATGAGAATAACCTCTATGTCTAAGATAACTAAAGATTGCCTTCAGGGATTTTAATGATTTTGATACTCAAGGTTGGACTCGACCAAAGGAATTAGCTCCCTTATGTTTTTGAGGAAATTCTGCAAACAGGTTTTTGGGACACACAAGGGGGCGGGGCCCTTTCTGACTGTCAATATTCTAGTTTCAATTGCTAGAGGCTTCATTTTCTATATGTGAATAGATCAAATGAAGCTTAGTACAAATCCACCAAACAAATTTGGTCAGGTCAAAGGTCAAGGTCACTGAGTGAAAATTTGAAAACTTTTAACATTACCTATATCTTTTCAACCAGATGTGATAGGACCTTCATATTTGGCCTGTATATTGATCATATAAAACTGAACATCATTATGCAAAATTTCGTTAAGGTCAGTTCAAAGGTCAAGGTCACAGAGGTCAAAAGGTCAAAATAAAGATTTTACTTATAGCTCGTTAGTTACGATTGCAACAGGCTTGATATTCGACATGTGAATAAATCTAATGGAGCTTAGTACAAATGTCTATTTAACCTTAATTTCTGGTGATTGCCATTTTAGCATTAATTTTGTATTGTAGACATGGTTGCTATTGGGGCATAGTGTTTCACAAACACATCTACCTAGTATTTCAGTTGTTTGTAGAAAATAATAATATTATTCTATATCCAGCAATCCACCTGAAATTGTGAAGTTTTGTCAGTCACTCCTCCCCTTTTTTGCTCACCTCACGAAGTGAGGGGGCTTATGTGATACCCCTAGTGTCTGCGTCAGCGTCAGCATCTGCATCCGGTTAGGAAGAATGATTAAGGTCCACTCCTGTTTACTGACATGCCCCACATCAACCATATTGGTATGCCTGATGCATTTAGGGTAACGACTTGAATGCATGCTTCGGATACTGTCTCTGACCTACATTTTATGCATGAGCTACTTGGTTAGGTAGAATGGTTAAAGTCCATTCCCGGTTACTGACATGGCCCACTTCAACCATATTGGTATGTATGATGCATTTTGGGATGACAACAACAATGCATGTTTTGGATGCTGTCCCTGACCTACATTTTAAGCATGAGCGACTTGGTTAGGTAGAATGGCTAAAGTCAATTCCCGGTTACTGACATGTCCCACATCAACCATATTGGTATGTATGATGCATTTTGGGATAACAACAATGCATGCTTGGGATGCTGTCTCTGGCCTACATTTTACGCATGAGCGACTTGGTTAGGTAGAATGGTTAAAGTCCATTCCCACTTACTGACATGGCCCACATCAACCATATTGGCATGTATGATGCATTTTGAGATGACAACAACAATGCATGCTTCAGATGCTGTCTGTGACCTACATTGTACGCATGAGTGACTTGGTTGGGTAGAATGGTTAAAGTCCATTCCTGCTTACTGACATGGCCCACTTCAACCATATCGGTATGCATGATGCATTTTGGGATGACAACAACAATGCATGCTTCGGATGCTGTCTGTGACTTACATTTTACGCATGAGCGACTTGGTTAGGTAGAATGATTAAAATCCTTTCCCGCTTACTGACGTGGCCCACATCAGCCATATTGGTATGTATGATGCAATTTGGGATGACAACAACAATGCATGCTTCGGATGCAGTCTGTAAACTTCAATTTATGCATGACTAAATCTGCTAAAAAGAATGATTCCTGTTTACTGACATGTGCAACATGTGACAATGCTGCTCAACCAGGTGAGCTTAGCAGGCTGTGGCTGCTTTCTATGTTTCCTAATTTGGATTGTTAACTTCACTGTTGGAGAAAATGGAATAAAGGGGGTTCAATTACCAATATGTGTTTAAAATAAAATGGAAGAAAATTAACCAATATTGTATTTTGAACCAAGCCTAAATTTTTAGGGTTCAAAATATCATGTGACACTGGATTTGCAGGTCATATTCAAGATGGTAGTTTGAACACAGTATAAAACTTGGATGCTTTTGGAAACAGTCTCAAAGGTCTTATATGCAAATTCAATATATTTGTTTCGCAAATAATGCAGTTCAGGCCCAGATTTTGTCCATAGATGTACTCCTTCATGCCTGATTGTTGAAGATTGTACAGAGCCTGTATTTGTTTTTTGATTTTGCTTCTTATAGTTTTGTCTTTCATATTAGCATTTACCAAATACTGTGGAAGTACTTTTATTTGTAGACATCAATTTTCGTGGTTTTCATAAATATCACTATTTCACAGGTACTTGATTGGTTTTCGTTGGGAACTTAATTTCCTGGTTTTAGCAAACCACAAAATCCAGGAAAATTGGAACCCCATGAACAATAGTACTTCCATAGTATGTATACACATACATGACATACTGTGAAAGTACTATTGTTCGTGGGGTTCTAATTTTCGTGGATTTCGTGGTTCGTTTAAACCACAAATTTAAGTTCCCAACGAAATGCATTTTTTCCATAGAGTTTCAATGTATGGAATTTGAAACAATGAATTTAAGTACCCTCGAAATAGTGATATTTATGAAAACCAGGAAAATTGATGTCCACGAATAAAAGTACTTCCACAGTATTTATATCTCTTAAATTGTATGATAAAGTATTTACTTTTTTTTCACTTTTATATACAAGTCTTAAAAACTCTCCCTAAAATTTGTTATACCTTGCTCCTAGCATGCAGCTTCTGTTTTGGCTAAATTCAAACTAATTTTTGCTAAAGAAGGCTTTTGCCAGTGTTTTGTGTCTGTCATCTGGCCATTTTACAGTGAACAATACAGATTGTTTAGATCCACTTGTTCATATTTCACAGGTTATCTAGATTTTAGTTTGGGATATTCTGAAAAACCTGATATCTGTCTTGATCTTTGAATTTTTAAGGAGAAAAAAATCCTGTAAATATTGCTAACTCACTGTGTATTTTGGCTTTTATGTCTCTTTGTAATACAGTAAAAAATGATTGAATAAGTCATATCAAACAATATATCAGAATTGCTAGGTAACCCCAAATTGTCTCAAAATTAAGCAATTAAAGAACATTTAATAGACCATATCTGAGTTCTGGCATAAAGATTCACCAGTCTGATGTTTGTCCACCAAACATCACAATTATTTTTCATGTATTCTTCAAAAACATAATTTCAATATTTTCGGCTCTAAAAATGGGACATTATCTACATGTAAACCATGAAGTTTTCAACACTGTGATGTGTTGAAAAGTGGTCAGGAGATTGTTATACCAGAGCTTGGATATGGTCTATTTGTTTTAATCTTTTATACATGATTATCTATGCAGTTGATTTGAAAATTAACCTTCAGTAGTACTTACCGGTTTGTTATATTTGCAGGGATTGGTCGCGCAATAGCCAAAAGGTTGGTAAGCTTGGGAGCAGAGACATATGCATTGAGTAGGACACAGTCAGACCTTGATAGTCTGAAAGCTGAGGTAATATCCATTTACAGAGTTGTTTTAAATGTTTTTACTCACTTTAAAATCAGGACCTCATGTTTGGTACAGAATAAATTTATGTCAATATCTGTACTTATCAGATATTATTTTTTTACTAAAAATATTAAAAGTTCTGCATCATATTATTCAATTTTTCCTCTTGGTTCAAATCTTGATAGCATCAAGATTATGATATGAGGCTGAAAGCCAATAATGTTTGCATAGGGGTTCTTTGGTAAGGAAAAGCCTTATTTATAATGGATTAAAAAAAAATCAGCAGAATTTAGAAATAATGGCAAAAATGTGAAAAAAATGAAATGAACGAAACCTCTTGCAGAAATTTAAATCTAGGGTTCCTGGTTAAAATTATCATTTTTGAGAATGGGACAAGTATATATTTCTCATTAGTCTAAATATTTGACATATTTTACGATCTGGTTGAAATCAGATCTCTCACTTATTTGCTTACACACCCCTTTTCTGACAGATCCCTCCAAGATGTCAGAAAAGATGGGAGATATCTGATTTTAGTCAGATTTAGATGTTAATCAAAGATCCCTGGTGAGGAGCCAAATTTAAAAGTGTTTAACTTTTTTCAAAACTTGATTTTTGCAATGTTCTTACCCTATAAATTAAATATATAAAGAAAAAAATCATAGGTTGCTGTGCAAATTATTTTGTTACAGATGTTTAAAAGTGACCAATTTTTGCACTTTGCACATTTTTAGGCATACTTGCCCATTTTTTTTGCTATTTTCATTGAAAAAATCTAGCTTAGAGTATTTAACTTTTTTCATACTTTCTGAAAAGCTGTAAATAGAAGGAATGGACAAATTCAGCCCTCAAAAATCATATGTTGGCATTGATATAAGAAAGTTTTATCCCATTTTCATGCTTTTTGGGGGCTATTCAGTATTTCCATATTTTCCTAAAAATGTAGAAATTACTAATTTTTTTTACAATGTATATGGCTAATGGTTTTAACTTCATTTCTTTTGTGATCTTTAAGAAAATATATAATACTATTTTAAAAAGCAAAAATAAATCATAAGAACATATTTTTTAGCTCACCTGGCCAAAGATCATGTGAGCTTTTGCCATCACTCAGCGTCCGTCGTCCGTCCGTCTGTTAACTTTTATTCAAAGATCTTCTCCTCTGAAACTACTGGGCCAATACTAACCAAATTTGGCCTGAATCATCACCAGGGCATGCACTTTCAAGTTTGTGATTTTTATGTCCTTAGACCAAACAACATGGCCGCTGTTACTAAAAATAGAACATAGGGGTAAATTGCTGTTTTTTGCAAATTCCTTGAAAAATTAATATGGCGCTCAACTATTATATTTTTGTATTATTTAAGAAAATCCAAAAACCCTTGTAGGAGTAATTGCCCTTTTTTCACTGAATTTTTAAAATTTTGTATTTTCGTCTTTTATTTCCAAAACTATAGAAGATGAAGATTAAGTGAAACATGATGAATTGTGTGCCATGCTGTGGCAACTTCAAAACTGGTGTTGGAAATACTTTTTTGACGGCCATTTTCAAAATGGCCGCCAAAAAAAGGCGGGAAAATTCAACATTGTTTGATTTCAATGAAATTTGGTTTCCAAATAGATATTGATGTCACTACTACAAAACCGTTGTTGAAAATTGTTTGTTGACTGCCATTTTCAAATGGCTGCCAAAATAGGCAGGAAAATTCAATGGTGTCCGATTTCAATGAAATTTGGTTTCCAAATAGGTATTGATGTCACAACTTCAAAACTTATATGTTGAAAATTGTTTGCTGACGGCCATTTTCAAAATGGTTGCCAAAAAGGCAGGAAATTTAAACATGTCCTATTTCAATGAAATTTGGTTTCCAAATTGATATTGATGTTGCTACTTCTGCAAAACTGATATTTAAAATTATTTGTATTTCAAAACTGGTGTTGAAAGTGGTCCTTAGCAAGAATGTTTTTTGTCAAAAAAGCCCAACAAAGAAATATAGTAAAACATGATCAGACTTTAAATACTGCACAAGATATTGGTGATGTTCGAGGTACTAAAGTTTGAGAGACTGATGATAAACTGTATAACTTACAATGTTATTACGATTTTGGCAACTGAAAGCCAGGTGAGCGATACAGGCCCCTGGGAGCCTCTAGTTTTATTAAATGTCTTTTTTCTATTAACCCGACCCTTATTTTGTGAAAATTTGACATGGATCCAACAGCCAATTAGGGCATTAATCCTCAATATTACATTACTCTGAAACACCTTAATAGAAATGAATAATTTTTTTACACAATTTAGTGATTAACATCAATTTTGTTAATACTTTGCTATTGTACATAAAATATAAATGATTTTAAAATTATTAGGGCCCCCCGCATTGAGATGCGGGTGCCCTATAGTTTTCACTTTGTCTGTTCGTCTGTCCGTCTGTCCGTCAACAATTTTTTTGGTCGAAGTTTTCTGGGCTTTTACAGGTGGGAATGGTTTTATATTTGGTCAATGAGTTGTACCGTGTAAGCAATTTTGAGGTTTGCCGTGCCACTACTTCCTGTTTGCCGATACTTTAACTTTTTATTATACCACTCTATGGATGAAAATTTTTCGTCAAAGTTTTCTTGGCTTCTGCAGTTGGGAATGATTTCATATTTGGTCTGAAGCTTTATGATGATGAGTTGTACAGTGTAAGCAATTTTGAGGTTTGCTGTGCCACTACTTCCTGTTTGCCAATACTTTAACTTTTTATTATACCACTCTATGGATGAAAATTTTTCGTCAAAGTTTTCTTGGCTTCTAAGGTGAGAATGATTTCATATTTGGTCTGAAGCTTTATGATGATGAGTTGTACTGTGTAAACAATTTTGAGGTTTGCCGTGCCACTACTTCCTGTTTGCCAGTACTTTAACTTTTTATTATACCACTCTATGGATGAAAATTTTTTGTCAAAGTTTTCTTGGCTTCTGCAGTTGGGAATGATTTCATATTTGGTCTGAAGCTTTATGATGATGAGTTGTACAGTGTAAGCAATTTTGAGGTTTGCCGTGCCACTACTTCCTGTTTGCCAATACTTTAACTTTTTATTATACCACTCCATGGATGAAAATTTTTGTAAAAGTTTTCTTGGCTTCTACAGGTGGGAATGATTTCATATTTGGTCTGAAGCTTTATGATGATGAGTTATACCGTGTAAGCAATTTTCAGGTTTGATGTGCCACTTCTTCCTGTTTGCTGATACTTTAACTTTTTATTATACCACTCTATGGATGGGAATTTTTCGTCAAAGTTTTCTTGCCTTCTACATGTGGGAATGATTTCATATTTGGTCTGAAGCTTTATGATGATGAGTTGTACATTGTAAGCAATTTTCAGGTTTGCCGTGCCACTACTTCGTGTTTGCTGATACTTTAACTTTTTATTATACCTCTCTGTGGATGAAAATTTTTCGTCAAAGTTTTCTTGGCTTCTACAACTGGGAATGATATGATATTTAGTCTAAAGCTTCATTATGATGAGTTGTATCGTGTAAGCTATTTTCAGGTTTGCCATGCCACTACTTCCTGTTTGCAGATATTTAACTTTTTATTGTTCCACTCAATGGTTGAAAAATTTTGTCAAGATTTTCTTGGCCTCTACAACTGGGAATGATTTGATATTTGGTGTAAAGCTTCATGATGATGAGTTGTATCGTGTAAGCTATTTTCAGGATTGCTGTGCCACTACTTCCGGTTTGCCAATACTTTTTAACTTTTTATTTTAAAATATTTTCATTAAACAAATGTTGATAATTTGATACAAAGGAAGTGACTGCCTATTGCGGGGCCCTCTTGCGTTCAGCAGTACCTCTAGTTTCCAAACGAGACTAAAACATCACCAGAATACATCCTTAAGTAATATTAAAAGACACTTTTACCATTGTTTACTGTCTTTTATTGTAGTTTCCCTCAATCAACCTTATACAAGTAGATGTAACAGACTGGGACAAGACGAGGGAAGCAGTGGGAGAAATAGGACCTGTTGATTATCTTGTAAACAATGCTGGAGTAGGATTGCTGGACAAGTTTGTACAAATGAGCAAAGAAGATTTAGATAAGTATGTAATAGAAAAGAGACCTTTGTTGGTTTTTACCAAGAAAGATTATAGTTTCAAGGTGTAATAGCTCTTTGGATACTATGGTTTTTACAAAATATTAATGGATTTATAAATAAAGTTAAAAAAAATAATGGATAAAAATAATCTTTATTGTTGAGTGTTACTGTTATAAATTTCAATGTGAAATATGGTTCATTTCTGTAACATTGCTCAAAGATATATTAAGAGTAATTGAATATTTCTAGTAGAGATAATATCTAAAATGGATACATTGTATATGAAGCTCTTGATATAAAATTGATAAAATTGACTTTGAAACAAAACTACTATAAATATATTATTTAATTTGTGTGTATGTATAAACCATAAGGCATTAAATTAGTATAAGTGGAATGATATTCATATAAGTGATTCATAAAACAATATATACATTTGTATTTCTGACTATATTACAGGACAATGGATGTTAATTTCAAGGCAGCATTTAATATTTCTCAGGTTCGTACTATAGAAATTCTATTCATTCTTAACACAGATAAATGAGAACATAATCTAGATGTCAAGTTGCTTCTGAGGTAAAGATAAAGGCAGTTTAAGGCACATGTATTTGATTCTTTTTCTTCATTGGTATTCTAGTTCTGTTTTTCATGCATCTAATTACAGATATTTACAGATATACATGTATATACAGTTAGAATTGAATACATACAAACATTTACACTATTTAATTTAAATATACCAGAAGATCTGGCAATACTTCTCACAGTAAATACAAACATATTTAAGGAGAGTTATTTAACTTTTCGACAACATAGACTCATATTAATATCTAGTGTTTTCTTGAAAATGTGCATTAAGTGATTAATATATCTCACATTATAAACATATAGTTTTTACCATGCATAAGGTAAACTTGAATACAGTTTGTAATCAAATCAAGTTTGCTGATATTGAAATTTTAGGAAGGAGCCTCTGGCCAACTGATAACTAAGATTTGATAACTATTTGAACCATATTCAAATGTTAAGAGTGGTGAAAACTTTTTCTCTCATGATTCTTCCAATACAAGCATTTATACAATCAAGTGAGACAGTTATTTATATGGAATCATAAGAGAAAACGTCAAAATCAAATTCATAAAAATACAATGTATGAGCCAAATGGATTAGAATTTATTATACCCCCGCTCCACTTTCATTTTCAAAATCCTGACTTTTTGTCACATTTTTCTCAGCAACTTCACATGATAGCCACTTGATATTTGGTATGGTGCATCAGTATGGGGTCCCATACTGCGCTTCCCCTTTTCAGCCATATTGAATCACCACTTCCTGTTTACCGACTTTGTGACTTTTTTACTTTTATTTTCAAAATCCTTACTTTTCGTTGCATTTTTCTCAGCAACTACACATGATAGCCACTTGATATTTGGTATGGTGCATCAGTAGGAGGTCCTATACTGCGCCTTCCCTTTTCGGCCATATCGAATCACTACTTTCTGTTTACCGACTTTGTGACTTTTTAGCTCACCTGGCCTAAAAGGCCATGTGAGCTTTTGCCATCGCTATGCGTCCGTCGTCCGTCGTCCGTCGTCCGTCCGTCTGTCTGTCTGTCAACAATTTCAAAAATCTTCTCCTCTGAAACCACTGGGCCAAATGTAACCAAACTTTGCCTGAATCATCACCAGAGTATGGCTTCTCAAAATTGTGTTCGATTAGGCGGTAGGTCAAACAACATGGCCGCCGTTGCTAAAAATAGAACATAAGGGTAAATTGCAGTTTTTGGCCAATAACTCGAAAACCGTTACAGATATCAAAAATCTGACATGGGGTAAAAGTGATCAACATAGCAAGATCTACCTGCACTGCAATTTTGAAGAAAATCCGAAAACCCGTCTTGGAGTTATTGCCCTTTTTCCGTAAAATTTTTAAAATTTGTGCATTTATTATTTTTTATTTCAAAAAGTATAACAGATAGAGGTCAAG
>MJUU01039619.1:56625-73752 GCA_002080025.1 Modiolus philippinarum
CTTTATCGACTTAATGCATGCTACAGCTTAGGAACATTTTGTGGGCACAACTCCTCAGAAACCATTGAACAGATTATGCTGAAATTTAGTTTGAATATTTGCCACCATATGTACTTGATCATGTTATGCTGCTATTTTGATTGAACAAATTTTACAGGAGTTATGGGACTTTATCGACTTAATGCATATTACAACATAGGAAGACTTTGTCGACACATCTCCTCAAAGTCCAATTAAGGGATTTTGCTCAAATTTTGCGTAGCTGTTTGCCACCAAATGCAGTTGATCATATCTTGCCGTCATTTTGATTCCATAATTTTACTTGAGTTATTGGACTTTATCGACTTTACTGCCGCGGCGGGGGACATAGCTACGCGTAGCAATCTTGTTCATATATGTTGTAAAAATGGGGTGCTCTGTTTCCGATAATCAATCCCCTTGTTTGAGGACCAATTATTCAGCAAATAAAAAAAATTATGTATTCTGTATTCTGTACAAGGGTCAAATTTTGATAGGTATGAAAGTTGTTTAGAACCGTTATGTTCTTTGTACTTTTACTTTCTCTTGTTGACGACGTCAACTTCCACACAGCTTTGCTTTTTTATTTAACGTAATTGTGCTTTTGCATCCAATGTTTATTGTGTTCTATAAGATTAAATGATAAACAAGTTATAAAGAGGAGTTAGGCCTATGGATATTTGTTTTAACTTTACCAATTTTTATTGATCATTTTTATGTAGTCGTACATGTGTTGACCGGATTCTATTTAAAGTTCAGGTTTCCCCTTGGAGTCGGGATAAAAATAACTAGTCATGTTTCATGATTTTTACGTGTAACAATTGTTGTTAAATATTCAAAGATATATGTCATACTTAAAAAAAAAGTGGAATTTATTTTAATTTTGGGCATGTGATTAGATTTACGGAATGTAATAATTATATTGAGAAAACACGATATAACTATTGTGTATACAATTTTACTATAAATAACCGCTCTCCAGCTGACCTCAATGAACCCTATATTGGCCCGGGACAATACAGGATTTTCCTGTATTTGCCCATGGGCCGAAAAAGCTGTATTAGTATTACTAGGGCTTAGCCATCAGTATGACACATGCCGTGTTTGCCATATTAGGGCTGATTTTATCATATTATTTAATAATGTAGAATATTATAGTACTTAACCTTTTCATTTATCATATTATACGACCGCAAAAATTTTGCGGTCGTATTATGGTATGGCGCAGTGGTCGGCGTCGGCGTCTGTGGCCAGCATAACTTTGTTTTTCAGTATGTGGTTTCTTGGCATAAGGGCAATCCCGGGTTTTAATTTCAGGTTTGTGGCTCAACCCGTTTAAGAAAAAGGGGCCAAAAAGGGGTAAATTTGGGTATTTTTGTGTCTGTGAACAGCATAACTTTGGTTCTATTGAACGGATCATTTTCAAATTTTAGCATGATGTTTCTTGGCACATGCTTTAGCCCAGGCTATAATTTTATGTTCCGTGTCCCGCCAGTTTTAGAAAAAGGGGCAAAAAGGGTTAAATTGGTTGTTTTCACATATTTGACTGTATTTATTATTTATCGGATTTTGATGGTTTTTCTTTCAGTAAACTCCTTAGAAAATTTCCAGTCTGAGTATGCCAACGGATTTCACGTGGCATGTACCGTTCACAGGACAAATGGGGCCAAAAAGGGGCGAATTTCAAAATTTTCATTTTTTATTTTTAGTCCGATTTTGATGCAATTTTTTCCAAAGGATTCCTTAATTAGCATAGCACTCTACTATTAGATTTTGGTAACTTGTTTCCTTACCCAGCTATGAGGGGCCAAAGGGGGCCAAAATCGTTAATTTACAGATAACCTAAAATTTTTATTTTTCATCGGATTTCGATGGGATTTTTTTCTTTGGATTCCTCTTGATGTAAGCTTTCAGTGGTTGACAGTGGATTGGGCATAGCTCTTACCGTTTCCGAGCTATAAAGAGTCAAAGAGAAATCATAAGGATGTCATAAGGGCTAATTTTTATTTTCCCTAATTTGTGTCCAGCTCATTACTGGGTCAATCTCCTTATTGGGTCCATCTAGTTATTGTGTCAAGCTCTTTCGTATGTCCATACTCACTTTAAATGACACTTTTTCAAATTTCAGTGGACGACATGCTGCGGCGGTATCATGCTGCGCTCGGCGTAGCCCTTTATTTGGCTATGTTAACACTGTAGGTCCATATACTTATTGACAGTCTATGAGGGCAATAGGGAGTTTATGGTTCCATAAGACACAACTGCATCCTAACATGAAACTAGTAAATAAGTGTTTTATTGTGCCTAAAATGAAAATGTGACTACTCCGGTCCATAGTTTCAAACTTTTGGACTGGCGAAATATTATTTGACAGATGTCACACCTACTGTAACATTATGAGCAAAATACTAAAAATCTTAGAAATTGGTTGAAATATATCTTGATTCATTGAAATCACATTTTCAGCTCACCTGGCTTTACCAGGGTGAGCTTTTGCCATCACATTGTGTCCGTCGTCCGGTGTCAACTTTTTCAAAAATCTTCTCCTCTGAAACCGCTTGATGGATTGGTTTGAAACTTTATAGTAATCATCTATGACATGTTCCCAACAAACGATCCTCATTTTATAATGATCCGATGAAAAACATGGCTACTGTTGCTAAAAATAGAACATGGGGTAAATTGCAGTTTTTGACCAATAACTGGAAAATGGTTACAGATATTGATAACGAAAATCTGACATGGGGGTTAAATTGTTCAGAATGCCAAGATCTATCTGCCCTGCAATATTGAAGAGAACCGGAAAACCCGAGTTACAGCCCTTTTTCTTTAAAATTATCAAAATTTATGCATTTTTAGCTCACCTGGCCAAAGGCCATGCGAGCTTTTGCAATCACTCGGCGTCCATCGTCCGTCCGTCCGTTAACTTTTATTCAAAAATCTTCTCCTCTGAAACTACTGGGCCAATACTAACCAAACTTCGCCTGAATCATCACCAGGGTATGCTCTTTCAAGTTTGTGATTTTTATGTCCGTAGACCAAACAACATGGCGGCTGTTACTAAAAATAGAACATGGGGGGTAAATTGCTTTTTTTTGCAAATTACTCGAAAACCGTTACAGATATCAAAATCTGACATGGCGTAAAAATGATCAGCATGATGAGATCTACCATCTGTGCAATTTTGAAGAAAGTCTGAAAACCCGTCTGGGAGTTATAGCCCTTTTTCCGTGAAATTTTCAAAAGTTTTGCATTTTTAATTTTTATTTCAAAAACTGTAACAGATAGAGGTCAAGTGTAAATTGCAAAAATGTTCAGCATATCAAGATCTACCCACCCTGAAATTTTGAAGAAAATCCATAAACCCTTGTAGGGGTTATTGCCCTTTTTTCACCGAATTTTTAAAATTTTTATATTTTTCATCTATTATTTCCATAACTATAGAAGATGAATGTTAAGTGTAAATTGATGAAATGTTTGCCATGCTGTGGCGACTTCAAAACTGATGTTGAAAATTGTTCCTTGATGGCCATTCTCAAAATGGCCGCCAAAAAAGGCGGGAAAATTCAACATTGTCCGATTTCAATGAAATTTGGTTTCCATGTAGATATTGATGTTGCGACTTCAAAACCGATGTTGAAAATTGTTCATTGACCGCCATTTTCTAAATGGCCGCCAAGAAAGGCGGGAAAATTCAACATCGTCCAATTTCAAAGAAATTTGATTTCCAAATAGATATTGATGTTGCGACTTCAAAGCCAATGTTTAAAATTGTTTGTTGACTGCCATTTACAAAATGACGTCTCGACTTCAAAACTGGTGTCGAAAGTGGTCCTTAGCAAGAACATTTTTTATCAAAAAAGCCCAACAAAGAAATATAATAAAACATGATCAGACTTTAAAAACAGTTCAAGATTTTGGTGGTGTTTGACCTACAAAAGTTTGAGAAACTGATGATCAACTGTATAACTTACATTGTTACCTTGATTGTGGCAACTGAAAGCCAGGTGAGCGATACAGGCTCCTAAGAGCCTCTGGTTTATTTTTTATTTCAAAAACTGTAACAAAAAGAGGTGATGTTTAAATTGGGAAACTGTTCAGCATATCAAGGTCTACCCCCTCTGAAATTTTGAAGAAAATAAAAGGCCTGTGTAGGAGTTATTGATTGTTTTTCACCATATTTTTTTTGTTATGGGTTACTATTATCTCCCTTTAAATTCTTCTTTGAACCTTTAAGTTTTAGAGAAATTCCCTGCTATCACTTTATTAAAAACGTTTATTTCTCCCATAATCAAGAGCAAAATAGGTGTTTTTGTACCCATATATACAATTTTTTTTACAAAAATATTATCCTAATCTTTACCTTAATACAAAATAATAAATTTTATATGGTGTCCCAAGTGTAGTCTTATTAAGCAAAGGTCTTGCTTTTAATATGAAGCAGCAGTTTCTAGGCTTTAGAGCATGTGTAACCGGAGAGCATGATTCTCCCTACAAAATTGCAACGGTCACCTCCGGGGATCGAACCCGGGACCTCTAGCACTTCAGCCAGCCACCTAACCGAATGAGCTAAAGAAATATTCCGTTAGATCAGTCGAGTTTTACTGGCTGTATATCTACTACCTACTACAATGCAGATAGGCTGTCCTGTCACTCATGCACATGTTTTTGCGAAGACTTTAACTAACTGTTGGTGACTTGTATTCATCTTGCATAAAATAAGATTTGAACCAAACATGGCTTATGAGATGCTGACTAAGTATCCTTACTTTGGTGCTTATCTGTCTTTCAAAAATGTAACAGAAAGATGTGATGTGTAAATTGGAAAAAACATTCAGTATATCAAGATCTACATTCTCTGACATTTTGAAAAACAATCCAAAGGCCTGTGTTGAAGTTATTGCCCATTGATCACCATTTTTAGCTCACCTGACCCAAAGGGTCAGTGTGAGCTATTGCCATCACTTGGCGTCCGTCCATCGTCTGTTGTCCATTCGTCGTCCGCCTGTCCATTGTCCGTCAGTTAAACTTTCACATTTTCATCTTCTTCTCTGAAACTACTGAAGCAAATTCAACCAAACTTTACAGGAACAATGTATGGAAGGTTCTTTACAAAGATTGCTCATTTTGTTCCGATCCGCTAAAAAACATGGCCAACAGCGCGGAACTTAGGTTAAACATTGGACCCTATGGGAAAAATCAAATTTTCATCATCTGCTCTGAAACCACTGAATCAAATTCAACAAAACTTTACAGGAATGATGCACCAAAGGTCCTTAACAAAGACTGATCATTTCGTTCCGATCCAGAAAAAAATGGCCGCCAGCACGGAACATGGTTTAACATTGGACGCTATGGGAAAATCACATTTTCATCTTATGCTCTAAAACGGCTAAAGCAAATTCAACCAAACTTTACAGAAATTATGTACTAAAGGTCCCATACAAAGATTGCTCATTTCTTTCTGATCCGATAAAAAACATGGCCGCTAGCATGGAAAAATAAGTGAGAACCAAACCGTCAATCTAAAAACTTAGAACTTGTGGAACTTAGGTTTAACATTGGACCTTATGGGAAAAATTGCATTTTCACCTTATGCTCTGAAACCACTTAAGCAAATTCAATCAAACTTTACAGGAATAATTTATGGATGGTCCTTTACAAAGATTACAAATTTTATTTCAATCTGACAAAAAATATTGCTGCCAGCGTGGAACTTAGGTTGAACATTGGACCCTATGGGAAAAGTGACATTTTAAATCTTTTCCTCTATAACTGATGATGCAAATTTAACCAAACTTTACAGGAATGATGTAAGGAAGGTACTTTACATTATTTGCTCATTTGATTTCGATCCAACAAAAAATATGGCCTCCAGTGCAGAACATTGTTGAACACTGTAGCCCGGCATGTGAAAACCATAATTTTCATTATATTCTCTGAAACTTTTCAAGCAAATTTAACTAAACTGTATTGGAATGATGTACTGAAGGTCCTTTGCAAAGATTACTCATTTCAATAGGATCAGACAAAAACCACATGTGCCAATGGAGGACATAGCTTAACATTAGACCAAATGGGTAAAATACATCTTTTTTTGGTCATGCATGGCATGCAAGCATTTTGTCAGGTAAGCGATACAGGCTCAGTCTCTGAGCCTCTAGTTTTTGTTATGGGCTATCTCCCTTTAAATTCTGTTTTCAAATCTTCTTTGAATAACTTTTCTCTTTTAAGTTTTAGAGAAATTCCGTGCTATCACTTTATTAAAAACATTTATTTCTTCAATAATCAAGAGCAAAATATTTGTTTTTGTACAAATTTATACAATTTTTTTACAAAAATATTTTCTTGATCTGTACCTCTATATACATTATAATAATATTTGTATATAAAGTATATGGTGTCAAAGGTCTGTTCTTCCGTCTGTGCAAAACCCGCAAAGGTAGTCAAGGACGCTAAACACCTCCAAGTCAAGGTCTGTTCTCACCAAACAAATGGCTTGCTTTAACTACTAATGTAGCAGCAGCTTCTAGGTAGCCTGCACAGACTGTTGCAATTTAACAAAAACTTAAATGAACTGTTGATGACTTGTATGCATCTTGCATAAAAATAGATTTGAAACAAACATGGCATGACGGAAATGCTTATGAGATGCTGACTAAGTATTGTTACTTTGGTGCTTATGTGTCATCCAACATGGCCACCTGCGGGGAACTTAATTTATTACTGGACCTTATGGAAAAAGCATACAAAGAATTTTTCGTCTGAAACAACTGGGCTAGTAAGAACAAAACTTAATCACAATGTACCTTAGATGGTCCCCTTCAAAATGGATGTCCTTCAAGTCTGCACCTTATGAAATTGGCTATCACTTGGAAACATAGTTTAATATTGGAGTACCTTCAAAGATCTTCTCCTTTAAAACCATCTGGCCAGTTGGAAATAAACTTTGGAACAATACTTTATTCTCTTTGAAATTGTGTCCTGCAGATCCATCCCTTATCCAAGATGGCAGGCTATAGGGAAAATAGTTTATGCAAGTTGGATCATATCGAAAGGTTTGTTTACATAGTTTGAAAAAAGACTCTTTAACATAGAAGTTTATTTGACTTTATGTAATGGCAATGGTCCAGGTGAGCAATACAGGCTCTTGAGAGCCTCTAGTTTGTAAATATGCACAAAACTTTGAAAAAAAATTTTTGGTTATGTATCGCAGCTGCGAAAAACAAAATGTAAATTTCAGTTATAATAAGTAAATAATTTATGAACACTTGGAAATCAAAGTTATTCTCTTAATCTGCTTATTTTCATTTTTTGCTTGAAATTATTAGTCAACCTAACATTGCTTGTTATACAGGATTGTTAATAACTTCATTGTGTTAAAAAAATCTGAAAAAGACCCACAATAATATGTTGCAAAAAAAGATGTATTCATATTAAAGCTTTTCAAACTGCTTGTTGCTGGTGACTCATGAGGTGGATGTCAGATTTCAACAAAAAGGGCTAATGTGCAATTCTTAAAGGAAGATTGTTATCTCCCTTGGTTCATTGGTTTCAAATTCAACAAAATTTATTGTTTCTGTTTCCTGGAATTTGAACTTTGTTACAAACATAGATTTATATGTTGACAGGTAAGAGTAAACAGTGTAAATCCGACTGTAACATTGACAGATATGGCTGAAAAGAATTGGAGTGATCCTAAAAAGGCAGAACCTATGCTGGCAAGGATACCTTTGGGAAAGTTTGTTCGTATGTTTCATTTTCATAATTTATCTTTTCTAAAATAATTACAAGTAGCAATTTAAGGTGTCTGCAGGGTATTAATTTCCTATTATAGAATTTTGTGAAATTTTCTGTGTAGAAACATAATTGTATTATTGTTCAAAATGTGAAATAAAATTTGGGGGTCATCGTACATTTAAGCAAAAAATCTGAAATTGAAAATGTCAGGATTTTACATAGAAATGATAGGGAAAATGACTATATGAGAGGATAGCTTGAAATATCTGTTATAGAATTTTTTCATACTTTGCATATGTTTAATATCATTATGTAGTTAACATATAAAAAATAAAAATTAGGGGTCACCGTTGAAATAAGAGAGAAAAATTGCAAAATGTTAATTTCTCTAGTGATATCTCTGTTAAATTATTTTATCAAATTATCTCCCTTGAATAATTTCTGTGTTCTGGAAATCCAGCAACAGATTTAAAGCTCATGTGCTTTGGCTCACGTTTTTGTAACGAACATGTTATAAAAATGGCTAGGAATATAAATTTTAAATACATTTGAACTTTCTTTGCATTTTAAATAACTATTTTGTTAAATTTTTTAATGAATGAAACCTAAATGAACAATTATTAGACAAAAATGGCGGAATAATACCACTGAAACACCTTAAATTGAATATAAATGGTGTAATTTTTTGATAAACTGTACTATGAAAGAAAATTTCTTTGAATAAGACCCTATTGCCTTGCATGCTTTGCTGGCACTAAATTATCAAAATGACACACTGGCTTAGGGCTTTTCCATTTAAATGCATGTACCAGGGTCGGAAGGCAATTTTCTACTATCCAAACAACTAAGAGTAATGGACAAATACAAGCATAGCAATAAGATACAAAATCGACAGGAACCCACAAGAATTTTCATTCTCTGCCCTCCGACCCTAGTACATACTTTTTAATGGAATAGCCCTTTATAAATGGAAATATATCTTGCATGCTTTGCTGGCACTAAATTATCAAAATGACACAATCAGAAATATGTACCATTGAGTGTCACAAGTCTTGTTCTCTTGTAAAAAGTGAAAACTGCAACAGAAAACATAGATTTCCACACAATATTTGAACAATAAATATTTAGAAATAATATTGCTATACTGTTCAAAATGAAAATCTGGAAAACAGACTTCCAGCTAATTTTAAGATATGTAAGAATTTAAAAACACTTTATGATGACTATTGATTAACTGGGAATAGGGAACTAATTAGCTCCAATGGATAACATATATTATGAAGTAACAATCCATTAAAAAGGTAAAAAAAAACAATGTCACAGCATGAATATCAAGCCATTTTGAGACACAGCTCATATTTTACATTATTTGCAATGAATGCTTTTAGAGATGATGAAGAACAATAAAAGCATTGTTCCTTTGCTTGTTTTTACCATGTATTTGTAGAGTGTTTGTCTCATGTACATTTATTCCATATCCTTTCATTAACCATTTGTGAATAGGTATGCATCTTATTACACAAAGATAAGAAAATAGAGAAAAAAAATTGAATTTGAATTAAAATACACACCCACACCCACATACACTTATTGTACCAATAGATACTGACAGAAATGCCAAATTTAGAAAAAGGACATTTGTAAAAGGTATTCTAGGTGATATATTTTGTATACCAAGGTTAAAATGAACTTATTTATATTTATTTCAGCTGTTGATGACGTAGTTAATATGGTGGTTTTCCTCCTCAGTGATAAGAGTGCCATGACAACAGGAGAGTGTGTAAGGGTAGACGGAGGACTTGGAGTTCACTGATAAAACAGGGCTTAATATGTCAATAACCCTATACTCCAGAATTATGTAATAATTCTTACTGATTCAGTGCTAATTTGGCTTTGATTGAGTTTTCTGGTGTTAATTGATAAATATGCAATATAATGACAGAATCAGGAATGCTTTGTGATTCAGGGTAACCAGGTAACAATTCGTCATAAGAAATTTTATTCAGATCATTTACCATCCTAATACCATATCTGATATCAATTCAGGGATGTAATCATTAGTAATAAAGAATATAAATCATTTTTTCTTTTGTTTATATTGCACAAGATAATTTTTTCTTCAGTTTTATACCCCCTCACATGCTGATATGGGGCTGGGAGCTCCACTTGCTTCTTGATCTATCCCTGGCAACTACAGATAAGAGATAAGTTACAGGTTTGTCCCCACAGAACCTGCGACAGTTTTTGTGCTATGCAAATTTTATTTTGCATTTATACTTTCGACATATATTGAAGAAGTGCATGGCGTAAGGATTTTGATTTTGAGACATTTTTGCTTTAAGATATAGATTGTTTTGTGCAGCTCCTCCTATACATTTTCTGATTGGAAATTTAAATTTTACAGATTACAGATTATTTTTAGCTCACTTGACATAGCCATAATGAGCTTTTGCTATCACTTCCATTTTTCCTTCATTGGTCATTAGCTTTTCATGCAAACATCTCTTCAGAAACCACTGAGCTATTTAATATAAAAGTAGGTGACAATAGTCCTTGGTCTCTCCCTTTCAAAAATAGTGTCTGTCATGTCTTCATGTTATCAAGATGGCCGTCTGCGGAGAAAATAGTTTAAATTTGGGCCCTATAAGATCACTTTCAAAGAACTTCACCAAAACCACTTAGCCAGATGGCATTAAACTTTTCACAATGGTTCCATTTTCATTCAAGCATCTCTTGCTCTGAAACCTATGAGCCAATTGGAACTAAACTTTGTCATACTAGTCCTTGGGTTTTCCCATCAAATTTCTGCATGAGGTCGAAGATGGCCACCACAGTGAACATAGTTTAAGGTGTCTGCAGGGTATTAATTTTTGTGAAATTTTCTGTGTAGAAACTTAATTGTATTATTGTTCAAAATATAAAATGAAATTTGGGGGTCACCGTGCATTTAAGCACAAAAACTGAAATTGAAAATTTAAGGATTTTACATAAAAATGATAGGGAAAATGGCTATATGAGGGGATATCTTTAAAAATCTGTTATAATTTTGTTCATAATTTGCATGTGTTTTTAAATCATTATATCGTTTACATATAAAAAATAAAAATAAGGGGTCACCGTTGAAATAAGAGAGATAAATTGCAAAATGTTAATTTCTGTACTGATATCTATATGAAATTGTTTTATCAAATTACATCCCTTGCATAATTTCCCTGTTTTGTAAATCCAGCAACAGATTTAAAGCACTTAATTGTTTTAGTTCACCTTTTTATTATAAAAAAAGTTCTAAAAGTGGTAAAGAATGGAAATTTTAAATAATTTGGATCCTTCTTTACATTTTAAATAACTATTTTGTTAAATTTCTTAATGAATGAAACCTAATTGAACAAGTATCAGACAGATATGGCAGAATAATACCACTGAGACACCTTAACATTGGACCTTAGTGGAACTTTTTCAAGATTTTTTCTAATGCTAGTGGGCCAGTTTGCATTAAGCTTGATCTCAGTAGTCCTTGGAAGGCTCCTTTGAAATCATGTTCTTCATGTCCGCATCTAATCCAAGATGGCCTAGCAAGGATCATAGTTTAACATTGGACCCTATTCAAAAACACATTGATAGATCTTCTCCACTGAGACACTGATGAACCAATTGCAATAAAACTTAAAATGGTCCTTGGGGAGTCCCCTTTGAAAACAGAGTCAATCATATCCTCATCTTATCCAAAATTGCTGCCAATTAAAATTAAGTTGACCCTATTGGAAAACTTATAATCATCTGCTCCTAAGACACTGCTGAACCAATTTAAACCAAACTAAGACACTAAAGTCGTTGTTCAGTCCCCTTCAAAAACATGGTCTGGCATGTCCAACAATAATTTAAGATCGCCAAAAGTGAGGAAAATATATTAACATTAGACAATTTTGAAACATTTTGAAAGATCACCCTCTCTGAAACCATTGATCCAACTCGCACAAAACTTGATCACAATAGTCCTTGGATGGTTCAACTGAAAAGATGTCTAGCATGTTCACATCTGGTCCAAGCTGACATAGGAAATCCATGATTTCAAAAAATGTCCAAGATGCATAAATGTTTATTGTAGCCATGCTCAGCCATGCCCCAAGGGAGTGACTCAGGCTTTGAGATCTTCTTTTTACATATTTTCATAATAAGAATTTTGATTTTTGTGTATACTCTTTTTTTGTTAAAAATCATAAAAAATGAGTATGTTTTGTTATTATTGAATAACAACATACCGAAGTTACTGTGAGATTAGTTTCTGTATATCGCCATTTATATCTCTTCAGTACTGATGAAATCAATATCGGCTAAGGACAAAGCTTTGCAGGAGGAAACTGACTCCTTAGTTGTAAACAAAATTTTCTTAAATTAAGATATTGCAAGTTTTCAATAAAATTGGTTTTCAGGCCAGCACCAAGGTTCTGGCTACTGGGTTGGTGAATACCCTCCGTGGACTAGTAGCATAGGATGAGCTTTTTCAATCACTTTTGGTCTGTCTGTCTTTTGTCAATCGTCAACTTTCATTCAAACATCTTTTGCAGAAAACCCCACGCCAATAAGAACCAAACTGGTTTACAAAAAGTCTTTGGGATGTTCCCTTCAAACATTGTCAGGCATGTCTGCATCTAATTCAAGATTGCTGCTGGCTGGAAATATAGTTCAACATTGGACCTTAAGGAAACACTTTTAAAGATCTTCATCTCTGAAATCACTGGCCCAAAGCACCGAACTTGTTAACAATAGTAGTTTGCCACCCCCTTTAAAGATATATAGTTTCTACAACGAGAAGTAAGTTGATTATGAAATTTCTCACATCAAGTTAAATAAATTTTGCAAATGTTTGAAAATGAGGCTTGCCGAGTTTTTAAACATTTGAAAATTTATTTAACAAGATGTGAGAAATTCCATAATGAATGTGTTTAAGTTGTAGAAAATGTTTCTCTAATGACATAATGTAAAACACCGAGGATTATGTTCCGAACAGATTTGGCGGGAAATTTCAAGCGAGTTGTTCTCTCACTAGAGACGAGAAATATTTTTATCACACCGGTCAGGCGTTGGTTAAATTTGCTTGAAATTAGAGAAAGTGTCTTTCATGTCAGCATCTTGTGTAAGATTTCCCTAGCTGGAAACATAGCTTAACATTTAACCCTTTGGTCAAATATCTTCTCCTGACACACTGCCGAACCTGTTTGAACCAAATTTGTGTACAAATATAGTCCTTGGGGTGTTCCCACCAAAAACGGTTTGGCATGCATATGTCAGCATTTAATTCAAAATGGCTGCAAGTGTTTGAACACATATCAACATTTGACCCTATGGGAATACATATCAAATAGAAAAAGAAGGGAAACGGGGAATATGTCAAAGAGACAACGACCCAAAGGGGAGTAATAACAACTCAAAGCCACCATAAGATCTTCAATGAACGGTGAGGAAACCCCACACCCAACGGCAGGTCGGAGTCGGCCCCTAAATAAAGAGTTATCAAGTTCAGCGAAATAGACTCCTATAGACATAAAGTAAACTTACTAGAAAACAGACAAGACACACAAAGGCTAAATAAATTTCCTGACTTAGGATAGGCGCAAACCTGCTGCGGCGGGGTTAACTAGTTTAATTGGGTCCAAACCTTCCCCCAAAGCCAATGTGATAAATAAAAAAACAATCATAACAACAGTAAAATTCAGTTGGCAACAGGACTGAGTCAATTGTGAAAAATGAAACTGGAAGAACTAAATATATGGACAAAAACATGAAATCACACGAGACTACTAGCAGTTAACTGACATGCCAAAACATCTTTTCAGACACTGTTGAACCAAACTTTGTCACAATAGTCATTTTGGTGGCCCTCCTTTAGAATAGTGTATGACATGTCGGCAGATAACCCAATATGTTTAGCATTGGGAAACACAGTCTACCATTGAACTCTGGGTATTATGCAACTTGAGCATTTTTGTATTGAACTATATGGGGATACTTGGAAAGATAATTTTCTCTGAGACCATATAAAACATGTTCATATTAATGGAATGCAAGCCACTTTTGAAGGTTCTTCAAAGGGACATAACCCACGAACATAGGACGTCCTCATTGTCGATCCATTGGAGTAGGGTAAGAGTAGAATATTTTTTCTTGAAAATTAAAGGCATTTTTTTCTTTTGTAATTACCTGAATTGCAATAATTATCTTACAAAAAAGTTATAAAAAAATTAGTGCTGAAATCTGTGGATTGTTTGATTTGGAAACTTACTGCCGTTGATAGCTAATGTTATATACATTGTAGAAGCTTACCAGTATGTTTGGCTGGTGAGTTATACTACTTTTGCCAAAATTCATAAAAAAACATGCCTAGTGTGTGAATAAACTAGAGGCTCTCAAGAGCCTGTATAGCTCACCTGGTCCATGGCTGACATAAACTGCTGCCCAAAACCTCAATGTTAAAATGTCTCATTTTCTAGAAGTTTCAAAGGAGATCTTTGAATGTGTTTTCCCCATAGGGTCCAATGTTAAACTATGTTCCCCGCTAGCGGCCATCTTAGATGAGGTGCAGACTTGTCAGACATATTTTTACAGACCACTAAATGCCTATTGTGACCAAGTTTGATTCCAACTGATCAAGTAGTTTCACAGAGGTCTTTGAATGTGTTTTCCCCCTAGGGTTCAATGTTAAGTTATGTCCCCCCTGGTGGCCGTCTTGGAATAGATGCGGACTTGCCAGACACATTCTTAATGGCGACCAACTATGGACAGTTGCCAATTGTAACGGAAAGCTCCACTATCAATTACAACCCATTTTAGACCACCATTCAAAAAAAAAAAAAAAAAAAAAAAAAANAGGTTCCCCTTATAATCCAGGTAATACGAATCACCGTTTCAAAGAACAATTGGTAAGGGTTCTCCTTATTATCTAGTTTATGCATTTGTCTGAAATGTGAAGAAAAATATGTAACATTTTTTTCAAAGATTCAGTGTTCTGGTTTGGTTTCTATGGCATCTGAAAATTCCACCATCCATTACAACCCATTTTATACCACCAATCAAAAAAATTGAACATAGGTTCCCCTTATTATCTAGGCAATTCATACTGCTAAAATCAATAATCAATTTTTGAGTGTCGGGAAATTTGCAAGAAATCAGAATACACAAATGTATCTTTTTCATCTAAGATTTTATTTTAACTGGATATTGCAGAAGACTTTTAGAAATATTGAATACTTCTACAAATTAAATTTATGACCTCCCTTTTTTAATTTTGACTTTTCCATTTATCTTATTTTTAAGTTAATGAAACCACAAAAAGTGTGTTGGTGTACATAATTAGAACTATTAAATGAATTGAGCATGTTCTAGTAATATAAACAATACTTTTATATGAACAATAAATTTTTTTTAGCTATTTTTGTTATCAAATAAAACCAAACATGTGATTTTAGGCTTTATTTCCTGCATGATTCTTATGAAATGTTTTGTTCTGTTTTTAGAAGTTGTGACTTTGACCTTTGTTACACAAACCTCAAAATCGACAGAATTCCTCCTCTGATCACAAGTCATGTCTATACCAAGTTTCATTTCGATGTGTAACGTGATTCTGGAGATACTGTGCAGAAACAGATAAAATGTCAATTTTTTGTTCTATTTTTAGCAGATTGTGACCTTGACCTTTGTCGCACAAACCTCAAGATCAATAGGGTCCCTCCTCTAATCATAAGTCACGTCTGTGCAAAGTTTCATTAAGATATGACATGTGGTTCTCAATATATCATGCGGAAACCAACAGCTGACGCCCAGACACCATTAATCATTTTATAAGTTCCACTTTGTCGCAACTCGGATAAAAATGTAGTCCTTGACATACTGAACATTTTTGCATTTAAATCTTAACCTCTTTTTCAAATCGTTTTTGATATATCAGGCAAAATGTATAAAATTACGAAAATTTGACCAATAACAGCTGAATAAAGGGCAATAACTCCTATGGATTTCCTGTTTGGATTCTAGTGCTGCTGATGAGGAATGAATTTCCGAAATGGCCATACATATGGCACGCGATAGTCACAAAAATTCGAGAAATATTGTATCTTGACGAGATACCTGGTTTCTCGCACGAGATACTAGGTTTCTCGCTCAAAAATCCATCATCTCGATCGGGATCGAGATTAAGGGTTTTTCGTCGAGATTGAAATCTCGAACGAGAAACCCAGTATCTCGCACGAGAAACCTAGTATCTCGTTAAAAACCTTTCATCTAGAAACCTTCTAACTCGCGTAAAACCCTCTATCTCGATCGAGATTGTAAGTTTTCAGCGAGATGCAATAATTATTTTTAGCCAATCAAGACACGAGATGCAAATCTCGTGTCAAAACCTTTCATCTCGGTCGAGATTTTATTTCGTACGAGACTTCATCGCGTAAACTATCTATCTCGATGTGATATGATTATCAAATTAACCAATCAAATCACGAGATGAAAATCTCGTGTTAAAACCTTTCATCTCGGTCGAGATTTCGTTTGTTACGATATTTCATAACGTAAACCCCCTTCCTCGATCGGGATTTCATGTATTTCACCCAAAATCAAAGATTTATACATTAAGATTTAATGATAAGTTTTACCTCGTGTCAAATATCTTAATTCGGTGAAGATATAGATTCTAAACTAATTTCATTAGCCCTTACTAAACAGCTTAAAAAAAATATGCCGGGTACATACATTCCCTTATTTTAAGTATCGTTTGATAAAGATTGAATCAAATAAATATGCCAAGTACATAAATCATATTTTCAGCCTTATTTTGGTATAAATTGACTAAAATAAATATGCCGGGTACATAATTTCTTTTATTTTTAGCTTACTTTGGTAATGTAACAGGAGGGGGTCAGTGATCAACCAGATTTGACCTCCTGGGCAGTGTAGTGGCAGATACTTCGCCCCTGATTCGTATGCAGGATACCTGATATCAGTATATGGCTGAACATAACGATTCAAACATTTCGAATACTTTATTTACAAATGTACAACAGTTCAACATCAACAAGAATCAAGATGAATTCCAAATAGAAAAGCAACAATAAGAAAGTATTTCAAACTTGGCCAAAATAATATTTCGCGTTGTGTTTTAAGAATATAGAAAGTATCCAAATCATATTGCCAAAATGTGTAATGCCAAAAGAACTCGAGGTTGAAAGGCTGGCTTTCAAGCGAGTGTCAGTCTAATTCAGACTGCTTTTTTAGAAGGTGTATAAGCCAAAAGTTGCTCGAGGTTGAAAGACTAACTTTCATGCGAGCTGCAATCTAATTCAGATTGCTTTTTGATGTGGAGTAAGAATACTCCACCCACTA
>MJUU01039620.1:0-47700 GCA_002080025.1 Modiolus philippinarum
GTATTATTTGATTTTTTAATTTAGATTATTCTTTTTCACTGTGTATTTTGATTTTGTATTTGACACTGTAGATTTTTGGATTTTCAGATTTTTCTACTTTTGTGATTTTTCATTTACACTTGAAACAGTACAACCATCTGAAGCTGACAGACGGAGTCCTATATCGAAAGACCACAGTTGACGAAGAACTTCGACACCAACTCGTGTTACCTATGGCTCATGTACCAACAGTATTGGAAGCTCTGCACAATGATATGGGTCATCCAGGGAAAGATCGCACCCTATCATTAGTTCGAGACCGCTTCTATTGGCCTGGTATGCACAGAGATATTGAAGCTTGGATTGAAGAATGTGGAAGATGTGTCAGACGTAAACGCCAACAAACCAAAGAGCACCATTGGTTAACATCACCACAACTTCACCTCTTGAGTTGGTGTGTATGGACTTCCTTACCCTGGAACAATCAAAGGGAGGTTATCAGCACTTGCTTGTAATCACTGATCATTTTACTAGATTTGCAATGGCCATTCCTACCAAGAACCAACTTGCCAGAACCACAGCCGAAGCTTTCTACAACCAGTTCATAGTACATTATGGCATTCCTGATAGAATCCACTCAGATCAAGGGGCCAATTTCGAAAGCAAGATCATCCGTGAACTGTGCAACATTACTGGCATGAAGAAATCTCGAACCACCAGTTACCATGCAATGGGAAATGGCATGTGTGAACGGTTTAACCGTACTTTGCTCAACATGTTTGGCTCACTCGAACCAGAGAAGAAGCAAACTGGAAGGCATATGTAGGCCCTTTAGTCCACGCATACAACTGTACGCACCACGACAGTACCGGACAAACACCATACTTGTTGATGTTTGGTAGAAACCCAAGGCTGCCAGTTGATGTAGTATTTGGACTAAGAGAGCAGGAGACAGAGCCAACCTCAAAATACATCAAACAGTTGAGAGACCGGATCACTCAAGCCCATAAATTGGCCACAGAAGCAGTTGATAAAGCAAGGACAAAACAAAGAGAGGGATACAACACTAAAGTGAGAGGTGGTACCATCCAAGTTGGAGACAGAGTATTGGTGAAAGTTGTAGCATTTGAGGGAAAAAATAAATTGGCAGATAGATGGGAGCATGACCCATATGTTGTCATCGATCAACCAAACCAAGAAATTCCTGTCTTTACTGTAAGGAAGGAGAACGGAGAGGGTCGAACCAGAACTTTACACCGTAACCTCCTACTTCCAATTGGGATTCTCAGTGACACACCAATACCTGCTCCCAGAAAACCTCGTACCAGACCAACTCCTGCCACCAGAAAAACAGGAAAGAAGGAACTGGAAACACCAATTACTGAGAAATCTGAAGATATACCATCTGATGAGGAATCAGAAATGGAATATTATGTCATCAGAAAGAGCCGACAAGAGGACAGTGATTCAGCCATCACTGAGGAAGCCATTGTCCAGACTTCTGATGAAGAAAGTGATGCAGAAGCTGATGGGGACGCCCATTCTTCAAGCGACACAAGGAGTGTCGATGAACCTGAGAACTCTGCTGATGAAAGCGCTTCAACACATGAGATGGATCGGGATAACACACCTGATGATCGGCTATCTCATACAGATACAGATGGTGAAGAACAGTCAGACTTGCCAGTTCCACCACGTCGTTCCATCAGAGAGCGGAAGCCACCACTTCGCTTTAGATCTGGGGAATTCGACATGTCGAAGTCTGCAATTGGTCCTTCTGACTGGGAAAAGAAAATTAATATTATAACATCTCTTTCAGCAGACTCAGATTTATTTCAGGATATACAGGCAGAGGCAGGACGAACAATACTGGATATACTAAGATTCCCACACACTTCTCCTACTTGATTTTCTATTTCTTTCATTTAGTAGTTGGAAGTGAAATGACGGGACGTCATTTCTTTGCTGAGGGAGTGTGTGGCAGAGAGAAATTTAATGTTAATTTGTATATAATTAATTTTAATAACTTTTTGATTAGGTTTTCTTTTGTAAATTAGTTTGTGAAATTAACATCCTATGTTTATTTCAGATTATTACAACCACGTGCTTATGTTTACATTGGACATGTATACATACATGTCAAACAGGTTTTAATTAATATATATAGATTTACCTTACTGTTTACATTCTATGTTAATTAAGGTTACATACTTTAAACCCTTAGCCCTATATTTCTTTAAATTGGTTGGTCAGTTTGGTCACATGCATTTTTGGAGGGAACTTTCACTGTTCTTTTGGGCACTCCAGAAAAATCAGTGTAGTTGACAGGTTGTGATATTTTGGTCTGATGGATTGACTCAGAAAATTTGTAGATTTTTTGATTCTGTGATCCTATTTAGTTTCTAATGAAGGTCAGTTTATTATCTTTTCCTTGCTCATAATTTTAACAGTATGAATCCTGATATTTCAGTCAGATTGAGAGAATGAATGAGATATGATTGAGAATCAGAGTGATTGTTTAACTCTTTACCATTCCTATGACCCGAATTAGGGTCATAAGCGTTTTTTGAAGGTTTATGTCATATTTAATGACGTATTTAAAGTTTATTGAACGACTTGTCTTTTAATGTTATATATCGATGGAAAGCTCATCATTTGTTGTTTCCGATTATATAATTAGTTTAAGAATATATGAAGATGTGTTAGGAGAAATTGTCCATTCAGCGGATGCGTAAAAATCTGTAAATCGTCATATTGCAAGACGTTATGTCATATAGGGTTGAGTACTCCTTCCAACCTTACTATTTAAGATATCGCGAAAAATAAAGAATGCACCATATAGAGCGTCTCACAGAGATAATTCCTGTATATTTCTATTTTTAAAAAGACAAAATAGAAGTACGGTTTTGGTAACCTAAAAGCGTGGTCAGCAGATAAACTCGAGCGATTATTTACAATGTCTTCTTGCAATGATAATTTATTTCGTGGGTTGAAATAGGAAAAAATAAATCGGTAGTTGTACAGATTTGATGTTTAGCTTCATTTTCGTGTATTATTTGTGGTAATTGAACAAGTGTTTCCTGAGTTTCGACGAAATGAAGTTCCACTCGAAATACGGAAAAATCCGTCACGTTGCCAAAATTAACTTTAAATTTACAGGTCAGAAATTAGGACAACAATCGTCAACGAACTTCTTCCATTTTCGATATTTGGATGTTTATTGCTGAATAAAAAACCATGTAATAGTTAAGATAATATCAAATTCAAGCATGAATGCAGTTAAGTAGTAAATTATCCGAACTGTCGATTATAATTATGGGGATTAATCAAATGTCAAGATGTAATGACCGGCTTCTACCCTTTGCAAAACAGCAAAAAATTTCGTTGCTTGCATCTAACATTGAAATTCATGCAAACGCAACTCCCATTAAGTAACAATCGAAAGGCACAAGATATTCAGTAAAAATCGGTTGGCACTGGCCATACCGGAATGTATTTGATCTTCAAGGAGAGTTAGTCAGGTTGGGGAAAACCCCAATTGGGGTACTATACCCCAATTGAGGTATAATATCCCAATTGGGGTACATGGTTATACCCCAATTGGGGTATATTACCAGATATTTGTTAATTATATTTTAGGGGTTGAATGGCGCATCATCATACATAATAATTATAAATCTATAGGATAAGAGCTTTCGAATGATATACTTCTGTTGTCAAAAGGATAATGCAAATTTTCTGCAGATCGATTTATGATTTTACAAACCAGTGACTCTGATTTAGAGATAACATAAGATTTGAGGGGCTAACAATCGTTCTATGCTGCTTATCTAAAAGAAAACTCTTTCTACATTCGAATAAAGCAAACTGTGATAGATTTAGGAAAATATGTTTTGATTATTAAAGAAATTAAGAAGGGAGAAATATTCAAATAAACATGTCATTTGATTTCTTTCAGAGTTTTCTCTCTTTGTCCTTGTCTTGAAAATACTCTGAAAGTAGTCTGTAACAATAGTGTTTGAAACTTCAATATCTTTGCTTATTTTTACAAACTAAACTTAAATTCAACTAGATTATATTTTCACACACTCCCCGTTTCTCTTGCCTTGATATTAAACCCAGTTACAATTGCGATGATCTTTGATTTTGACAGAATTAAATATATGATTTTGCGTCCTTAAAATTCCACTGCTGGTGAAATGCAGCATCATCAAGTAGATGGCGATATGTCATTTGATGACAGCAATCACGAAGTTTCTCATGTATAATGTTTCCTTCCGCGCCATTGAATTGAGAAAAAATAATCTATATAAAACTGACCAGATACCCCAATTGTGGTATAACCATATACCCCAATTGGGATATAATACCTCAATTGGGGTATAGTACCCCAATTGGGGTTTTCCCCAACCTGTTAGTTGGTTTAGCGAGCACTTGTCACATTCTTTCATTTAATGATTTTGTTTTGAAAATCTCCGTGTTTTATATAGAAAACTACACACTTTTTGAAAGCTTACTTATCTTATAATAAGGTTGCTTCAGATATGAAACCATGGTCCATTTTATTTCAGTTGGGTGGGGGGATGTGTTGGTCGATTTTGTCTAGAAAAATTATTTATATTCTTGTGCACCTATTTGTTTTCACTATATGTCACATAAAATTATTTATCTGTAATTATATTTTTTTTTCTTCAAATCAAAATCAGATTATTTATTTTTCTTACAAGTTGGATTAGAATATTCATTTTCAATGCCACCGAAATTTGAATTGTTAATAAAAAATCTCTCCACTCACAAATCATATTTTCCTCCCCTAACGAAATTCAAAACTTTGGAGCATTGAAGGAAGTTTTTTTTTTCTCTTCTTTCATTTCTATAAATAAGTTAACTTTTTAAATTTACTCGTGAATTTCTCTATCTGTCTTTAAAAAAATCTGTATGATTCATTTTTGGTCCGATTTATCATATGCCAAAATTTAGCTGTTAAAAGGGCTAGACATGCAGTTTCATTCAAGCATTATGGAGCAACCATTTGATTTTTATGGTGGGCAAAGAAGGGACATCTGACCCCCATAAAAATAAAATTGTCGCTTTTTAGAAAGAAATTGAATGTTTTTTCATCATTATGAATTTAAACACAATAAGGGCAGATAAAATCAAAGTGGAATGTAACAAATAAAAATAACAATAATAGTTATAATAAATGTGTATAAATAACTAAATAAAAAATATCGAAAATTAACAAGATCCAATGTCAACAGTTATACATAAAATATCGTAAAACCGGATCGGCTTTTAAGACCAGACTGGATTGAAATGAGGTCAGAAATAAAAAGCCGGTCAGGCAACGATGGATTTGTCGTAAGGCTTGAACGTCTTGTTACCAAAATTTAGTACATGTATTCTATATATAAAGAGAGAGAGAGAGAGAGTTAGAGATTTCAAGAAAACGAACTATTCACATGATCTCCGGAACCGTTTGCACTTATTTCATTTTTATTTTTTTTAGGTTTTTGTTTTTAACTCATTCCAATTTAAATTTACAATTTCAATGATTGCAAATCTAGTGCCACCATATTTAGAGATTTACAAAATAATGTGAATAACTAAAAATGTCGCGACAGAGTCGCATAGGACTTAAGAAAATATTTGTTACTCTATATCTTGGTATGATTTTAAAGTGTAGCCATTGAAAATCATAAGAATTTGAAAATTCACTGGGAAATTGCAGTTTCCCATGGGATTTCCCCATTTCCCATTGGATTTTGAACTATTCCCATGAGATTTGTATAACTCCCATGGGACTTATATTATTCCCATGAGATTTTTATAATTCCAATGGGACTTATATTATTCCCATAAGATTATTATCTCCCATGGGAATCCTTTAAGTTCCATTGGGAATATTTCGAAATCCCTTGGCAAAATGTATTTTCCCATGAGATGATGAAATTCTCATGTTTTTGCAATTTTGTAAAAGTGTCCTAACATAGCAACAAACTAATATGATTTTCGGAAGTTCCATGAAACTTCGCACACTTTGGTTATTTACACTGATTGATAGTTTTAAAAATGGTGGCACAAGATTTGCAAACTTGATATGAGGCTTGCTCATGACCCTAGCACTCCTTAGATCAAAATTTCACAAATAGCTTGTTTGATGTTTGCATCATCTCATTTGCGCTGGCTATGGCAAGAGTCGTGCGAGTGAACCTTTGTCATTCCTTTACGCTTTACGTCTCGGGCATATAAAAACAATAAAAATCTTCTTTCACTCGGCCAATTAGGAATAATATGTTAGAAAAAAGTAACCAATGTGCCAGTATCCAATTCAGGATGGCCGTTACTTGCGAACATTACTGTTTTTACAATGGAACCTATAGGAAACACGTTCAAAAATATTTTCTGAAACTATTTTTCTAATTTGAACCAAACTTGTTCACATGGTCCTTGAAAAGACTCCTTTCAAAATTGTTTCCAAGTAGTCCAGTACTAATCCAAGATTGCTACTATCAGGAAACATAATTTATCTTTAAACACTTGACTGATTATTGTTCTCTATCATGTTTTCTACATATTTTGGTTTTAAGACTTACATCTTCTGGTAAGATTTGCACTGAAGAGATATAACTCGTACAAATGACCATATGCAGAATTTAAGTTTGTGGTAACTTCATGTGATTTTCTTAATTTTTAACATAATGCAATGGGAGAGAACACAGTCAAAAAGATATTTTTTTCTGAATTTAACGACAAATTTGCATTAAATTACTTGCACTGACAACGAAGAAAGGAATGATAAAGTTTGAATTTTACTCCCTCTTTCAGGAACCTATATAAATATTAGGTTATTTCAAGATACCGCGTATGGAATATGTTTATCATTTATACATGTAGTAGCACTTCCTAGTGCATATTCAAGTCTGATAGAAAACACCATTTTTGAACAGTTTACTTCCTTGTTTGCATGCTGCATATTATGCTAATATTTTTTTTTTACTGGTCATCATTATCAATTTAAATATACACATGAAATACATGTACACAGATAATGCGGTCGTAAACTTTTATTCACATTCAGTATACTCAGTCAGGGACATAAATTAATAAATCACTATGATGGGCATATCACTCTCAATGGTGAACTGTGTATTTTTGTTCTCAGTTGTAACTTGTAACACTGCACACCTAATTTCTTAATTCTGGTACTTGTTCACCAAAAAAACATCACCTCAGTGTTTTACTTGTCAAGTACTGTATTGCTATAGTAACAGGACAGTTAATAAATACTAAATAAATTTACAAATGACTACGGAACACATGTATTACTAGTAAAAGTCTTGTCAAGTTCAAATATATTGGTAGTGACTAGTCTTTATTTCAAGTTATTCACAGTGGCATTATTTGGTAAAGGCATGAAAATCAATAGACTGATATAGAAGGGGTTCCAGAAGTTTTAACCCCCCCACCCAAAAAAAAAATCACGCAGAATGCATATGAACTTTGATAAAACGTTGCAAAATAGTGAGGAATCCCCTTTCTTAGAAGACTGAAACCTGTTGCTAAGGCCAATTTTAGCAAAGAAAATGCCAGAGGACTTTTATTTTATGTTGATCAAAAATGTAAACAAATGGACAAAAAAGGATGTTCATCTATAAATATGTTTTGATTTCGAGGAAAATTAAAATAATCTACAAATAATTTGATTTAATTTATTTTAAAAGAGTATGATTTATGATCCAAAAATCAATGGTCATATTTTGTTAGCCAGTTCGACCTTGACCCTCAAGGTAGTGACCTTGAAATGTGTTGTCATCTTTCGCTTTTGATATACTAGTATATGTAGAAGTTTGCTAAAATCTGGCATTCAGATACTAACTTTTTCTCCGGAAATCAATATTTTCACTAATTTTTGTCATTTTTCTCCTTGGATTTGGTTGCCATGGTAACAAAAAATTACCTAAACCGATTTAAACTCTACACAATAACTCTTATTACCCTGCTCTTTAATTGAAGACACGAAAATCTTTCTTTTCAAATTCAACAAATTATACAGTAAAATTAAGTATTCAACTCCTTTGATATATTAATAATTGCTTGTTGCCTAGCTACACAAAATAATCGCACAAATTTGCAGATTCCCAAAATATTTGTGTATGCAAATTTTAGAGGATTGCCAAAGTAACCAATACAGTTTTTCAGTTGATCCTATTTCAATGCATGCAAGATGCTAATCGACTACAAAGCTTCGGATTTATATAAAATGTTAATAAAAGTGATGATTTTCCCATATTGTTTTCTGTTGCCATGGCAACAGCCTCCATGGTAATATCAATTTTCTTTGTATTATTGGTGAGGCAATGACTTTAGTTAACCTCACTCATAAGTCTAATCAACACTCTTACATATTTGCTGTTATTTTATATGCCAGTTTTAAAGGGGTGACATTACGTGTTTTTTTTCCTCTAAAATGCCTAAATGGTAAAGAGGTAATGTAAGATGTATGAATCAGATTCGTATGAAAATTGTAAAATATTTTAAAATGATATAATAATGAGATAAAATATAACCATGTAATTCAGTATAAAGTATGAATTAAATAGATACTTTAAATTACTAAAAATTACAGTAAAGATAAAGCATTTTTGTTGTAAATAAATTAAAGGCAGTAAAATGAATAAAGGAAAGATTTTATTCAAACTGATTAATACATATTTTTATTAAGACTTTGTTGAATCTAAGCGATGGCAAATTGTTCATCGAATACAATGGTTATGATTGGTATTTTGTACTTCAGGTTTGACACAGTATGGCGTAATGATGTAATATGAAGTAATGCAGTACATGTATTGATGTATTGATGTGATGTGATTTATTTACACATGTGGTTGTAGACCCTTGCACCTCATGTGAGGTAAGCAAAGTGTATGTTTTGCTTAGCTTATTTATTATTTTGCTTAGCTTAGCTTATTTATTATTTTGCTTAGCTTAGCTTATTAATGCATATTTTTATTTGCTTTGCTTATTGCTTTATTTGCTTTAGTTGTATTTTTGAATTTGTTTATTTTTAACATAAGAAACTCAGTTTTGTCCACAACATAACTACAGTCCTTGTATCAGTAGCCGTTACTTATTGACGGATTGTTGACTGATTGATGACGGATTTTTGACTGATTGATGACTGATTTTTCACTGATCGATGACGGATCCATGAATAACGGATGTGTACGTATTTTACGGATTGTAAACGTATTTTACGGATGTAAACGTATTTTACTGATCGCATCCGTCAATTACGCATTGTATCAATCAGTAAAGGCTCTTTTGAAGAATTTTTACTGTATGAAACACAATTTTAATGATTTTAGCATATTTAGAGTTTGATAAATCTGATTTCCGAGTCTTTTGTGTATGAATGCTTTTTTGTTTTGTTTTGATATTTTGTTTTGTTTTTTGTTATTATTATTATTATTATTTTATTTTCGTGTCACTCATGTTTGCTTTCCTGTTATTGTCGAACCAGCTGTATAATATTGTTTGCTATCACAGCTGGGATATTAGTCCCAGATCACAGTAAATATGTCTATTTTCGACGATTGTTTAAAGTAGATGTGCTTCCAAAGTTTAATGCATTCTGTCAAACTGTATTACACATGTATACTGTGCATTTCCTACGTACAAGCAGAAACATCAAGTAAATATTATATCAAAACCATAACGTACGAATATAACATGCATGCTGTGTTATTACAATTCTAAATTCACTTTTTGAATGAAACGAGAATATTATTTCGCAAAATGTAGTAACTTGAAAGATGACGTAAGGCTATCAATCAGTCAATTCCGGATAGGACCGATCAATTATCCGTCACTCACGTATTTTACGTATTGTATCCGTCAAATACGTAAATTACTTTCCTATCCGTCAGACTTTGACGGATTTTTGACTGATCGATCACTGATCGATGACTGATCTGTGACGGCTGACGGATCGCTTAATGATCGCTCTTTTCGTAACGGCTACTGAAGCAAGGACTGTACATCAGAATAAATGTATAATGAGACGAAATATATTTGTGAATATCATGAAATAATATTGGAATAGATGAGACATATTTTAATTGAACCGGAGTATTCTTTATCTGAGACATATCACTTAGATAGGTTGATAATAGGAATATTATACATTATATTTTTATTTTATATCATAGGATAAAGAGTGTTATATTTAGTGCTGTTGTACTTGTAAGAATAATGAGTAATTGTGATTATTATTGCACTAGTATTTAGAGTACTTTATCTTATGTATTTTCAGGATTTATTTTATGACTACTGTAACTGTTATATTGTTTCAATCTCAACAAAATTAAAGAATCCAAAACCCGAGATGTGTTTCTTATTCACCAGAAATATCCCAGTGGTTTCATTTGCTCTTAATGCTCATTCAAGAGTATTCCTTTCAAGTATCAATGTTTGGCAAAAATTTAAGTTTTTGAGGTAATATGTTAAAACTGAAAATAACTTTTACATCTTTAGGGACCGACCATTTAACCTGAAGGGGGTTATGGTTTTTTTTCTGGACAGAAGAAACAATTTATTTATTTTTTTCACGTGTATCAACAAGATATTTTTTTTTTAAAATTAACATCATTTTTTTGGGGCAAAAAGCCTCCTTCAGAAATTTTTTTTCATCATTTTGGCAGCCAAGATATTTTTTTCACATAAAATCGGCTCCAAAATAGTTTTTTAGACAAAAAATATAGCCCCCCTCTTCAAGTTAAATGGTCGGTCCCTTACTGGTAACTGAATTCTGTTTGCTTTATCTGAAACATCCATTTAAATACAACAAATCCGCATATTATATTCAGTTATCTCTGGCTGGAACATTGCCAGCTGGTTGTAATAACTGCATTCAATGATTTAAAACCTATAAAATAACTAGCTATTGTTCATTAATTATATGAATTGCCTTTTCTAACCCTTTTAATCTGAATGTTAATCTCAATTTTCTTGTTTTCCCCGTCATCGCATTGGAAATTTGACTTAATTTCGATTACCTTAAGCAATGACGTAATACTTTCAACGGGAAAGAAATATCCTCGTTACTTCTCAACAGTACAATGATCTTTAATTTGCCTACGGTAATGGAGAAACAAAATTAAAAGGTTTCTTTGACAATCTATGCATTTGTTGTGTATAGTTTTTATTATTGGTATCACTGGGTACGAAGTACAACGCAAGAATGTGTCATTTTTTGGAGCAATTGTATTTCTGATTGACGTTTATTCTTTATTTTTAAGAAGATATATAAAAAAAAATCTACATAATACACATTTACGCCGAAATTTTATACGCACACACTCTGATGAATGTTACCTCAACTATGTGCTGTATATACTTTAACTCTTCACGTCAACCAAGTCGAGCATTTGACACTTTACAATAAAGACAGGTAGAAGGGGAGCAAACCTTATCCAGGTAAGGCCATTTTGCATCCTCGTATTTACGGAAATGTTGTTTTAAAATGTAAAAAAACTGATAAAAATCTAGAAAATCTTGAACGGAACTTATATTCTGTGTAATTGGGGATATTGTCCGGATATTCTTCATGATTTCGTTATAAACTGGCTTAATGATCCAGTACCCTTACGATTTTACAGTTTAAATGGCCTCTCAATGATACTGCCGATGTCTACTGAAATCCATTATGAATCTTTTCTAACCCTTCAGGGAGTTTTGAATTTGATTTTTATTCCGTAGTGCGACAGTGTTTTACCAACAGACTAGGCTCCTTCAGCTAGCCGGCAGTTTAGCGGCGGCCACTCTTTGACCCATCTTTCTAAATTACGTTTTGTCTTATTCTTTCTTTTTCAAGATTGTGGTCATGGAGTAAGAAGTCTACTTGTATTGGATTCTATTTGTTTGTTTATTATACTATAGGAATACGGGATATAGAAAGGGGAGGTTTGGGTGCCCATAAATCTGTTAAACTCAAGCTCTAGCTGCTACTAAGGCCGGTACCAAGTCTGGCTATCAATCGTTGTCTATATTTGTGTTTTGTCATTTTATTGTTTTTCTTATGCAGTTCCCTGGTTGATTGAGGCATGTGGTTGTTATGTTCAGCCATTGTTTCTTGTTATCTTTTCTTCATTAAGTTCAAATATGATCAAGTATTAAATAACAAGTTTTCGACGTACAAGAAACATTTTCATTTATTATTATTGGCAGCATTTTACAGTGAAAGAAACACCTTCTTGACAAATTGACGACACCTTGTTGGAACAATTGTGTTGAGAAAGGATAAAAAACCGCCTAGACAAAGCGAGATTTGTTACAAAACAGAAATGTCACTATAGTTACTCTTCCAAATGATTGAATAATAAAGAAATTCTGTAACGCATATCAGATTAATAAAATTTGTTCTTAACGGAACTAGTGATAAGTAAGCTGTTCAGAAATGGAGAAATATTCTGCCACTGTTTCAGTATCTATGTCAAAAGTGAACAAATAAAAGTTTTCAGCTCGATCCAAATGTATTACGGGAAATTGTTGGTTTTATACAATTCACCATCTCGCACCGTGAGTTTTATAGGTTTACTTAAATATTTATAATAAAAAAATGTTTACGTAGGGGTTCACACTGTTTGTGCTTTAGTTTTGTGACGTTTTTGTTCATTTTCGTGTATTATATCGGGACCACATATTGTAACTTGTCTGAAGAGTTTGTCCGGCGGAGTTTTCAGAGATGCCAGGTAAGAATCAATTCATATTTGTACAAAGTTGGATAACCATGATTATATTCGCATAAAACATTTTCTTTTCAAAATGGCCGTTTTTTTAAACGGCTGCCAATAAATAACTAAATACCGAAGTTACTGTGAACAAACGATTTTCACACAATTTCGCAAAAGTATCCACATACACTCCGAGTCAATTATCTCTTAAACTACTGGAAGGAATTTCATCAAACACACTACAGAAACGCTCAGTATGACAAGTGGATGGATTCTATTCAAAATTGCCGCCATTTAAAAGATGGTCGACAAACACACAGTGTTGTCTTATTGAAAAATTTGAATTAGAATTTTCTTTGCTTCTACTTATTTGAATATTTAAGCCTTATTATGATGAGCTTAATCTTGTATGAACTTTTCAAATTCAAAATGGCCGTATTTTCAAGATGGCTGCCATTTTACGCTTAAAAATTGCAAATTAATTATCTCACAAACGCCGTGACTGATTTTCATTAAACGTGGTAGAGATATTCGAAAAAATTAAAATGACAAGTTTTAAAGATGACTACAAAAATAATTTAAAAAAAAAATCAACTTTATGCAATGTCTCAGAAACTTTTTTGGAAAATGAACACATTTTTTTTTATGGACTTTATCATGGCCAGTTTCAAATGAACATGTTAGGGCGATCTTGGTGCATTACACTATGATAAAGTCCTTATTAAAACAAAATGCCAAACATTTCTTTTATCAGTTATTAATTACAGAGTAAATATAATCGGGTTATGTATTGTTTATTGTAATAATTCATATGCATCCATTATTCAACGTACTACGCACACAAAACGTCAAAAAAGTACTTGCGTATAGCAACGTAACGTATCCACAGTGACCCGATAATTTTGTGATGATGTCCAGTTTGTTGATACTTAATTAGTCACTATTGATCAAAGGAAATTCATATAAAGTGCCGTTAAGTCACCACAATAGTCCTCGGTAAAATATTTTTTTCAGGTTGGCTCTAATTTCAAGATAACTACCACCGAGTAAAATATCTTAACAGTGGACCCTGTTGGAAAACACATTTAGATAAGAGTTTAATAGCAGATCTTTTTGGACGACTGGCACAAATAGATGGCATCATTTTTTTATTGCTTGTTGTGTTGCGTTAACTAAAACGGAATTATCTGGCTAGCAAACGCCAATAACGGTTTGATTAATAATTGTCAGTAGAATATATAGGTGCAGTATTATTATTTTTAAGAGACATTTTACTTTTTCCTGTATAATAGTAGGACAAACTTTAAACTGCTATGTAGTACCTGCTAAACTGACACATTTTCATCAGGAGAATGCCCCCCCCCTCCCTAAAAAAATATGTCACCCGGCGTATACAGCTAAATGTAAAAACTTCACATATTATAGACTATTGCATTACTTTGATTAACAATATCATACCACAAGGCTAATATCCATGGGGAAGCCTTAGTTAAAGGAGTGATAATACGGATTTGACAAGCAAAGATGTCCATTTTTATGTCAATTATGCATTTTTATGACATGACAGTGTTCGATATCATTAAGGACTTTTCATAATGGTGTCATTATTTCTGGTGTAATGCAATCCGAATTCTTGAAATTAATATCGGACAGCAAATGATGGTACTTATGTCGAAGTAATTATATTATAAATATTGAGACTATATATTTTAATTAATTCCGTTTATGATGTGTCTGTGGACATCGCTCCCAAATAATAATAATAATTCCTTAAATAGATAAATTAACCACATTTTCTGAATGGAGCGTACCTATGTACCTACCACACTGCATAAAACATACAAAAATGTACTATATGCGAGGAACACGCGACGGATTTTTTTAAATAACAGTAAAATCAAGTAAAAAAAAAAACGTCTCGACAAGCACAATGAAGGAAACAATTATTTAAGAGATAGCTAATATTACTTCTCCTCCTCCGATGGTTTGGGATCGTCATATTTTTTCTAAATATAAGGAAGGTAACTGTATCAATATTCAAGTGTTATAATCTGTCAAAAATACAACACCGAGAATAATATCGATTTATTTACACAATCTACTGGATGCGTGAACAGGGTAAGGTTGCCTTATATTGCATGGAAGCCTGGATGCATTGATAGGGTAAGAATTGCCTGCTATTGTAAGGAGTTTCCTGGATGCTTTTGTAGGGTAAGAGTTACCTGCTATTGCATGGAATTAGACAAGGTACATGGACAGGGTAAGTGTTGCATGCTATGGTACAGAGTGAGACTGGATGCGTGAACACGGTAAGGTTGCCTAATATTTCAAGGAGTTTGCCTGGATGCGTTGGATGGTAAGAGTTGCCTAATATTGCAAGGAATGAGACTAGGTACACGGACAGGGTAGGTGTTGCCTGCTATGGTACGGAGTGAGACTTGATGCATAAACAGGGTAATAGTCGCCTGCTATTATATTGGGTGAGACTGGGTACATGGACAGGGTAAGAGTCGCCTGCTATTGTATTGGGTGAGACTGGGTACATGGACAGAGTAAATGTTGCCTGATATTGTAGGAGTGAGATTGGATGCGTTAACAGTGTAAGCGTGGTCTGCTATCGTAAGGAATGAGACTGGATGCGACGAAAGAGCAAGTGTTGCTTGTCATTGTAAGGAATGATACTGGATGCGGGGACAGGGCAGGTGTGTCTGCTAATGTAAAGAGTGAGCCTGGATGAGTGTACAGTGTAAGTGTTGCCTGCTAATGTAAAGAGTGAGTCTGGGTAAGTGTACAGTGTAAGCTTTGCCTGCTATGGTAAGGAGTGAGACTTGATGCATGAACAAGGTAAGCGTTGCCTGCTACATTAAGGAGAAAGACTTGATGCTTCAAACAGGGTAAAGTTGCCTGCTATTGTAAGGAGTGAGACTGGGTCCGTGGACAGTGTAAGCGTTGCCTGCTATGGGAAGGAGTGAGACTTGGTGCTTTAACAAGGTAAGCGTTGCCCGAGATGGTAAAGAGAGTGACTGGATGCATGGACAAGGTAAGTTTAAAAACTATCAACAAAATTAAAAAAAAATAGTTCATCTAATTCAATGTCGAGAAACAAATGTTAACAGAATGCAGATGAAGCAGACCTTTTAAACTTCTCTAGTGTTCCGAATTTTCAGTTGATGTAGTTATAACCGGATGATAGTGTATTGACTGATATTGGATACATGAACGTGGTAAGCATTGCCTGCTTTTGTAAGCAATGAGACTGGATAAATTGGCAACGGTAAGAGTTGCCTGCTATCGTACGTAATGAGACTGGATGCGACGAAAGGGTAAGCGTTACCTGCCATTGTCAGGAATGAGACTGCATTCGGTGACAGGGTAAGTGTTGTCTGCCATTGTAAGGAATGAGACTGCACGCATGGACAGGATAAGTGTTGTTTGCTATTGTAAGGAGTGAGACTGCACTCGTGGATAGGATAAGTGTTGTTTGCTATTGTAAGGAGTGAGATTGAATGCGATGACAGAATAACCATTGCCTGCTTTTTTACTGCGTCACCAACTGTGACCGCAGGTCTAGGAGCCGCTCGACTCCATCCGTCCGTCCGTCCGTCCGTCACGCTTTGGGGGTACCAAGTTTGTGTATTCAGAAACTCAAACACTTTACATGTCATTGTAAGGAGTGAGGCTTGTTACGTGGACAGGGTTAGCCTTGCCTGCTATGGTAAAGATGGAGATTGGATGCATGGACAGAATAACCATTGCCTGCTTTTTTACCTGCGTCACAAACTGTGACCGCAGGTCTAGGAGCCGCTCGACTCCGTCACGCTTTGGGGGTACCACGTTTGTGTATTCAGAAACTCAAACACCTTTAACCAGATACTTTGGAAACTTTGCACAGTTATTTGGGACACATTGAAGATGTTCACCTTTCTTTTTTTTCAGATTTGGATATAATCCATTGTTGAACTTAGTCATTTTTTCATAAATTTTCAACATTACGGTACTGAGTTTGTACAATCTGAAACTCTGACACCTTATACCTGATGCTTTTGAAACTTTGTACAGTTGATCTGGGCACAATGAAAATGTGCACCTCACCTTTTGGGCAAATTTGAATAAAAGATGTCGAATTTATGCATTGTTTAACTTAGTCATTTTTAAACATATTTTAACATTACAATGCGTGGTTTGTGTAATCTGAAACATTCACATCTCTGACTAAATACCTCTATAGTTTGTACTGTTGTTTGAACACATTAATGATGTTAGCCTCCCCTTTAGGCCAGTTTTGATTTAAAAAATGTCAAGTTTATTTATTATTGAACTTGTACTATCATATCATATCATATCATCATGGTACTCAATTTTTGTCCATAGACGTTGCAGAATTTTGAACTGGTCATGGGCAGTTATTCTTGAAATTTTGCATTGCTTTCACATATTTTCTCATAAAGATTCAAAGCATGTGTTTATTTGGAACTCGGGTATGGTTTTCACCTTTGCTGAAGTGATATGGACTATTTTCATTTTATGCTTTTTCAACTTTGTACATTTAGTTTTGTTTTTTTCTTCTTCTTTTTTTGTCTATTACAGTAATAGGGTTGAACTTAATATAATCTCAATTATTACTTGCATTTGAAGAATGTTTTTTGTAATAATGTAAATGAATACCTGTTTGAATTGGTAAACCTATACATGACATTCTGTTAGGTTGGAAAAAAAACTTTCTCAGTTGAACATGAGGGACGGTGACGCAGGTCCAGACATGTAATTGGTCTTCTTATTGAGTAAGACTGAATTCGTTGAAACGGTATGAGTTGAAAACAAAACTTAAAACAAAATTAAAAATCATACGTCCTGTACTTTAGCTAAGTCATTCAACTCAATCTCCGGAAGCACATGTAACTATGAAACCGACCTTTTAACTTCTGTATTGCCCTAAATTTCTAGTTGAATTTGTTAAAGTCAGATATTTTTATTCACCGATATATAGGTTTTTAAGTAAGAGACCCCATTAATCGAAATGTAAAACTTAAAATAATGGTACATGCTTTCAAAAAGGCTAGACACATCTTTCAGTATTACGTATTGTCTTTTTCTCTCTGTTTCCCAGATTGTGGTCAAGGAGTTCGTTATCAACCTGTATTTGGTTGAGTTCGTTATCAACCTGTATTTGGTTTTATTCGTATGTTTATTATTGTTTTGGGTCGTTTTAACCTGGATATGGGACGTTGTCTCATTGACATTTACCCCATTTCCTTTCTTTTTACGTGTTTATTAAACTAAACAAAAACGGAACAGATAAAGGGTAGGTTTGGGTACCCATTAGCCGGTAAAACCCTACTGCTGGCTTGTACTAGTGTCTGTACCAACTCCAGCTGTCCCGAGTTCCTTTTGCTGTTTACGTTTGCCTTTTGTCTTATACGTCTTTTTCATGTGTTTTTTCTTGGCAAATTGTAGCATGTAATTGTAATTTGCATCCATTGTAGAGGTTTTCTTTTCATTAGTAAAATCTGGCTTCATAAGAATACAGTTAACAGACTGCCAAACGAAAACGAACAAATTGTGCCCAAATGGAATATGAAATATCTGCTGAAATATTAAACACCTAAACTAGATAGATATAAGTTACGGAAAATGTAAAGATTGCTCGTTATGTTATCCTCGATTACATGTATTCGAAAGAAATGCAGTCCATGAAAAAGCATGATCCCCAGGACCACAAACGGGACACCAGCACGTAAGTCCATTGATATGATAGACAAGTAGAGATTGATTCTTAGAATTTAAAAATATACTTCGCATCTTTACAACTTTAGTGGGTAGTTTATACCGACTACATTAATGTATATAATGTAGACGCTGGCTATATCGTAATTTCTATTTCATTCAAGTAAAACTAGTCTAAGATTCAAAATATATACATTTCGTATCTGATAAATACCCGGAAATGTTCTATTTGATTTCGATTTTCTTTAAAAAAAAAAAACACTTAAATTACGTTAAGAAATACAAAAAACCGTGCGGGTGGAGTTATGGAGAAATAAAAACGCATTTTCTGTTTACTTAGACTATATTCCGACCGTTTTGTATTTGTTTCATTAAGTTCGAAATTAATTGAATAACAAACCAGCTTTAAAAGATTTTTAATTAAGTTTTTTTTTATCAAATGAGAACCCTGTACAAAGTAAGTTTTGTATGGTTCAAAGTGGAGATAATTTTATTAGCATATAAATACCTTCGTTTGATATTTTAATCAAAATTATCCCCCTTTTAACTATAAATAACTAACTTGGTACAGGGAGACAACTGACCGATGGTTCTCATTCCAACAAAAAAGTTGTTATCTGATGGGACTTAATCAATAAGTAATATAACAACAACGGCAGTAGAATACCGAAGGAACAAAGCACAAGATTACACAAATCAAAGTCCAGAGACAAGGCAAAAGCAAGAACACCAAAAGACGGAAGACCAAAGACACCACATGCCCACAAAACACACGAACACAAAAAACTAAAGCACTAACAGTGTGAACTCTCAATAAACAAGAGTGACATCAGGTGCCCCGGAAGGGTAAGCATGTCCTGCTCTGCACACAGCACCCGTCACACGGTCAGTGAGGTATATGTTTTGAAAGATCTGTTAGGTAACTGATTGGTTATTGTCATTTTCTAACCCTTAGACAAAACCAACTAAAACCATGGTACGTGTAACTTCTCTAACCCTCAAACAGTACCAAGGTGAAATTTTGAAAAGCTTTTGTAATCATTTTAGTATTCAAACGTGGACAAGGACAGATCGGTATCACAGACATCACTAACGAAGACAAAACTAAAATTTAACAAGACAACACAAAAAACTAAAGCACTGACAGTGTGAACTCCCATAAAAACCGACAGCGACATCAGGTGGTACCTACAGCTTATTGAATAGTCATTATTTTTTGGAGGGGAATAAAGTTTCTTTAGTACATGCAATTAAACTTTATAATTCTTTTCTTTTTGTTATTTTTTTATTTATTTCCAATCAAAAAAAAAGATACCTCTTTTAGCACTCCTCGACCCATCTTTCTAAATTACATATTGTCTATTCTTTCCTTTTCAAGATTGTTGTCTTAGAGTTAGTAGTCTACCTGTTTGGGTACCCATAAACCGGTTTAACCCTACCGTGCCGCTGGCTGTTGCCAGTGCCGGTACCACGTCCGGCTATCAAAATTTCCTATCGTTATCTATTTTTGTCTTTTGTCATTTTATTGTTTTTCTTGTGCAGTTCCCTGGTTGATTGTGATATGTGATTGTAATGTTCGGCCATTGTAAGTTTTTCCTGTTATCTTTCCTTCATTAAGCGATTAACAAAAGTAACAAAAAATTACAGTCTTCCCTTCCATACCCTTTCCTCGTGTATATATTAGGGGACGGCCATTTGATTTTCAAGGGGAGGAGCTTTGGCGATTTTGTAAGTATATTTTATCTTGGTGCCAATGCGAATAAATAATTTGATGTGACATTTGGTAATAAATAAATTTCATGTTCGAGATTTTCATGAAAAAAAAATTGTCTAGGTCTTCCCCCGATTTTCATGAAAAAAAAATTTTCTAGGTCTTCCCCCGAAAATCAAATGTTCGTCCTCGTACCATTAGTTTAAAAATATTGAAATATATTTTAGCAGAAAGTAATTCATTATACAGACAAAACTTACTTTTTCTCTCTGTTCATCGTTCGTCTATGATGAGGTTTTGAGGTTAAACACTATTCACGGACATTTTTACAGAATGTTATGCCCTTTCGACTCCCATGGAAAGATACATAAACCATAATAAAAATTTATCTGAATATTAGATGTAGTTTAAAATCAAACTTTTAGGACAACTACATCCATATAATTCTTCTTAGATACTGAGTGAACATTCGATCATAAAGACATATATATTACGAACATAACAATGCAGTAATTAGAAAGGCGATAATTCTTTTGATCTCTTGATTACATAAATGACTGAAAAATGGTATTAGTAAGAGAAACAACGACCAAGTGTGAATTTATGATAAACAATCTACTTGCCTTCGGCTTCTGGATTTTTTTCATGAATTCACACTTGGCCGTTGTATCTCCTTTACAGAATATTGCCACGCATTCTCCCGGTAATGGCATCTTACATAGTGTTGATAGCCAGCACGAGTTAGCTAGTTTTTCGTCTCTAAGGATAATAACAGATGAGAAAAAGACTGATTAATAACTTTTAAAATTTTAGTTTTTCGTAGTAAATGATTTTAAAGTAAATTAAACTCATATAGCCTGTCATAATATTTGATTCAACAATCTGCCTTAAGAAACTTCGTTTGAACAACATACTTAATTTGTATGAAAACATATATTAAATTATACAGCAAACCTTTCTGAAAAGAAATTTTGAAATAGGATAGTACTCTATGTACACTTTTGTTAATGTGACTAAGAACCGAACCATCAGTCTTCACGTGTTATTCATCTTTGTATGTTTGAGTCTTCATTTTTCTTTCCGGTGCCGAACTCATGTTATGCTTTTTCCGATGTCGGCTTTGTCCTTGAATTTTTCGTTTTAGACTGACGATTCGGTTCTCACTTACTTCATATAAAGAACCACAATGAAAAATAAAAACACAAAAAACAAATAACAAAACAAACAATCATCATATATCTGTTCCACTATTGACAATATAAACATTACCAATACCATCAATTTAGGATTTTAAGATAAGGTAAAAAAAATAAAAAGACGTTTGTTATACTTAATGATTTTATTTGCTTCCCCTAGCCATACCTGGCACATGAAATAGATAAACCAGTTTTAGATTTTCCACAAAGACATTTCTTTTTGGTTCCATCATCTGTTAGCATTACAAAATAGTCACCTATATTCACACATTTACCATATGCATCTTGACATACTGGAAAAACATTTAGGAATTATGTAAGATAAATGTATAGAAAATATAAAGTATTCATGTACACAGTGTAATTTAGAAAACGATCGATATTGGAAGTGTCTTCATTGAATATAAAAATGAAAATAGAAACCCATAGGAACAAAGGAGTGGTATTTACAAAAATCGTAGTCCAAAGACAGGGCCAAGACAAGTGAAAATTAGAGAAAAAAACATTACAATTACTGTGTCGCCTATATTGTACTTCTGCGACTGACACATAGCTATCAATATTTATCGTTTTGTGTCTGTGGGTCCATTGTTTTAGTCAGGTAATCCGTATTTCATGTCTTGTCAAAGTACTATTATTCGCGAGGTTCCAATTTTTGTGGATTTAGTGGTATGAAATTAAGGAGAACGAGTGTCAGAAATTTCTAAATTAGAATTAAAATTCCGACCTTTAGTTTTGAAGCACTTTTCTAATAGACCAACATGAGCAAACATTTTTGAAAATCCATCCTAGAATATTTGAGATATAGGACTTCAAAATTTTGAAACAGCTCTCTCTAGAGTTTTCGTTCATTTTCCATTAGCTGTTTATATGCCTTAAAATATATGAAAATATAATTGGAAGTTTGCATATTGTCTATTTCATGCATGTTAAAGTGACCTTTGACCCAGAAAAGAGGATCCATATGTAAAAATTTGAACCCTGTTTGAGTGGATAAAACCCGAGGATATCGAATGCTTCGGTAATCTTACGCTCATACTCCCTTAAGCTTCAACGAAATGCATTTCTTCGAGTTTTAATGCATACAATCAAAAAAACCCATGTTATTGTTTTGTTAATGATAATTACAAAAATAAAATTACTTCCACATTATTTTAAGCTTAGCATTTACTGTAAGGTTTTATTCAAGGGAAAAAATACAGAAAAACACTAGAAAATAAATATTCAATTTTTAAGACAAATGAATACAAGAAATAGTTAATAATTCATTAACGAACAGTATTTTACAACAACAAAACATTGTTGAAGTTCGCATGGTGACTTCGAGATGCAGGTTACAATTAAAGAGTTGTCCCATTGCTTGGTTTTGCCACGTGATTGTAGAGATTTCGCTTTATGTGCATTCACTCCATGTCCTTACACTATTTATTGCACACTCACTCATAGTCATCCAATAACCCCTTATAATTTGAGAACATTGATAACTATATGTATTTTTTATCCTTTCTTTCTTATTTTCCCTTCTTTTTTTTTATCTTATTCAACTAATACTGTTATTGTTATCATTTGATATCATTATTTAATCATATCTAAAGTGTACTGAGATTGTGATCATAATTATGAGAATTATGTTTTGTGTACATGGGCTTTAATTATTACCTTTCGTTACTTTTTCTGTTCTCATCAATATTTCTTAATATATATTGTATCTATATTGCTGCTATATTGTATTATATTTGTTATGTTGTATATTGTAGGGAGACGGCTTTAAATAATGTTGTCATAACTTTTGCCCGACCCCTTTGCTTTATTTAAGCAATAGAATATGTTTAATTTAACTATGTGTTATTACCACCATAGAAAGTAATTTTAGGAGATGGGAACACTTTAGCTATATCGGAGAATCCATCTGTACTATATGTATGACATTATATTAACAGTATGCTCCTGATAGCCACATAATGGAAATGAAAACTCAAAACCATTGAAACCTTGTTCTTGTTTCTTTTACATTAACAAGTGCTTGTTTTATGTCTGTACAATAAAATTAGTAAAAGACCCTGTTTCTTAGATTCAACTTTACATTTTTAAAAAAGATATGCCTTAAAAATTCTATCGCTTCTCAGACCAAATTTTGTTTTACCTTTCAGCATAATTTAAAAAAAGCACCCTGCAGTAAAAATATATAAATTAACAATTATTATCTTATAATTGTGAATACTTTGTTTGTATCCGATACAAAAATGACAAACAAGAAATATCTCGATAAAAACGTATTTTCAGAAAAACTTCACAGTGAAAGTTATGTTAAAAGGCAAAGCTTATATTGTAAGCATAAATAAACGAACTGTGATAAAAAGTAAAAGTATGTACATATATTATGTCAAACGTTAACATATCTAAAAAATACTAGATAGAGATTGGGAATGGCCTAGATCTTCGACATTGCTGTCATCAAAAGGCCGTGGAAAGCAAAATAGTTGAGAAGTTGAGTGTTCAATCACAGGTGAGATACAGGTAAAATAAATTTAATGTTTCCAGTACAGAGCAAAGACACAAGTGGGGTGAAATAACAATTGTTCACAAATGAGAATTGGGTAGGGGCAGGAACGCTAGCTTACACGAATTGCTTTACAGCACTCCTCATTTTATATATTGTAAGCCTTTCTCTTCTTTTAGTCTTTAAGTATGGGGTATCTTGGTCGGTTAACGCTTACATTAGATATTCCTTCATAAACACCATACGTTGATTTTTGATGTCTCAAAGTTATCTAATGTTTCGTATTGAGCAGAAATTCGTTTATTGCAAATTTGCACTATCAAACTTTTAGAAAATTTTGTTTTAACTAAGGAGTATCTCCCTCTTGCATAGCTCTGCCCTCAGCTAATTTTGGCTTTCATGTTAAGATCTTATTAGTTATTTGTTCTCTTTAAGTTTTTACACGTATTACGGTTTATGGGCTTCGAACTGTTTTGATTTTATCTGCACTGAAGAAACAAGTTGTTAAAATGCGCATATTCAAAACAAAAATTACAGTAACTTCAGTATTTTGTTATTTATTTGAGCTTGAAGGGAATACTTACGCAGGTATCAAAATACAAAACAAAATTCATAATTTCATAACAATAACGCAATTCAGAATTAATAATACAAGCTAAAGCAAAAATATTTAAATCGAAAAGAAAACAACTTAGCTGTCAAGTATATTTGACATCAATCAAATTGATAGTTGCACAAAATATAGTTAAGGATTGTTAAACCGTCCGATACAGAAAAAAAAACAACGTATATCAGAGAATCTGAAGGACGTAGATTACCATAATGGCATTCTTATACTCCGTCGAGCCTCAGAGAAACAACAAGTACATTATTTGGGAAGTGCATCTCCTGCTTTTGATATATCATCTTTCGAGTGAGAATTATGTTAAAAAACTGGAGGCTCTCAAGAACCTGTAGCTCACCTTGCATGGTCCAAAGCTAGCATAGACAATAACTTCAACGATAAAGGGTCTCATTTGCTAGTGTGATAATAAACATAGATGTAATATGGCCCACCCTGTCAGAGGAGATGATCTTTGTATGTATTTTCCCTAAGGGTCCTATGTTAAACCATGCATCCTGTTGGTGGTCATCTTAAATCTAATATGAACTTCCAAAACACATTTTTCAAAGTAGGCCATCAAGGGACCATTCTTACCAAGTTTGGTTCAAATAGGAGAAGTAGTTTCAGTTAAACTAAGTTCTCCAGTGGGAACCATCTTGGATATAACACAGACTTGGAAGGCATATTTTCAAAGACAGCAAATAAAGGACAGTTTTTCCAGGTTTTGTTCCAATTAGCCAAGTAGTCTCAGAGGAGAAGATCTTAGAATGTGTTTTCCCATAGGTTCCAATGTTAAACTTACTTCCCCTCTGGCTGCCATCTTGGGTTTGATGGGGACTTGCCGGACACATTTTTCAAAGGAGTCAAACTAAAAACAGCTATGACCAAGTATGGTTCAAATTGGGAAAGTAGTCTCAGAGGAGAAGATCTTTGAATGTGTTTTCCCATAGGGTGCAGTGTTAAACTATGTTGTCAGCTGGTGGCCATCTTGGATCTGATGGAAATTTGTCGGACACATTTTTTTCAAAGGGGGACCAATAACTAATACCGAAGTTACTGTGAATTTTGATTCTGCATATGCGCATTTCGACAACTTATGTCTCATCAGTGCAGATAAAATCTAAACGTTTGGAAGACCATATAAAGTCAAAGATGTTTAAAAACTGATAGACAACAAATAATCAAATATGATCTAAATAGAAAGCCAAAATCAGCTAAGGACAGAGCTTTGCATGAGGGAGATACTCCTTAATTTCAACAAAATTTACAAAAATTAGATATTGTAAGGTTCCAAATATAATCGGCTTTCGGGTCAGCACCGAAGTACTGACTACTGGGCTGGTGAATACCCTCGGGGACTAACAGTCCACCAGCAGTGGCATCGACCCAGTGGTAACAAATAACTAATAACTAATACCGAAGTTACTGGACCAAGTAAGGACCTTTATGACCAAGTATGGTTCCAACTGGCCAGGTAGTCTCAGAGGTGAGGATCTTTGAATGCGTTTTCCTATAGGGTCCAATGTTAAACTAAGTTCCCCGCTGGCGGCAATCTTCGATGAGGTCCACAATTTCGATCATGAAGATAAAATGTAGTCCTTGACATACTTAACATTTTTGCTTCCAATCTTAACCTCTATCTCAAATCTTTATTGAAATACAAGGCAAACAACGGCAGTAGAATACCTAAGAAACAAAGGAATGGAATTTACAAAAATCGAAGTCCAAAGACATGGCCAAAACGAGGACAAAGATAATAATGTCGTTAAACACAGAAAAAAATGACATTAGACAGATACGAAACACAGAAAAAGAAAAGACAAAATTCAGAAACAAGGCACTCACAGCGTAAATTCTAGTGAAACTGAAAGTGACATCGGGTACTCCGGAAGGGCATGTCCTGCTCTGTTAACAGCACCCGTCACACTGTAAGTGAGTCAGTCTTGGAAAATGTCAAAATCGGTAGTCAAATCCGGGAAGACGTGAATCTAGCTGAAAATTTTTGCTTTCATTTGGGATACTGACACGTCATATCTTTCAATGATGTTATGGTGACGGCCATAGAATTTCTTGAGGGATATCAACAATAGTTGAAAAAATCCCTGTCTAAGCAGCTTTTAGGACAGTGTTTTTGCTGTTTTCAAAAAATCACTTTACACACTACACGCTCGACAGTAACGAATCAACTGCGAAATGTAAACTCCATAGGCTGGAGAGGTAGGTATACTGTTGCTAAGAAAGGGAAAGGTTCACAATTTGAAAATTAAAATCATCACGCTTGTCGTATGGCTTAGATTTCAAACGTCCATCTTTGTCAATATACATCAAAAGATCCAGGTACGAAGCTGAAGTAGGTGTATCAGTTGCTTTTTAATTTCAAGCTCGGGCGGTCAACGGACGGACACCTACGGAGGCCAATAGATGGCAATAGCTCACATGGCCTTTTAGGCCAGGTGAGCTAATGAGGGTTTTGGACAGGAAAATATCAAATAACATAATACAGAAGTTAACTGCCAATTTAGTTTCTGCATATACGCATTTCGACAATTCATGTCAATATTAAGACAAAGAACAGGGGGTCTAAACTTTATTTCATTATTATAGACATATTGGTAGTAACAGTGTTTGGAATACTGTTGAAATGTTCATTTGCTGATTTTGAGATTGACTTTAAATGCAGAAAAAATCGGCTTTTTTTTACCTTTTCTGTAAGTAATATTTTGATATGTAAACACATGTAATATGACTATCTATATTTTGATATCTATCATATATAAATATTTTAAGTGTGCGAATATGAATTGGCAAAGGAAGTTCAAATTTCCAGATGACGGCGAAATATTTTCTTTTGTGTTTTTATTCAGATTTGTATAGAAATTATTAATTACTTAGTTATATGCAACGGATATTTATAGGAGAATGTAAACCATCTTACTTGTCTCCAGTATAGGCGTATGTAGTTGGTGTCCATATTTTTTACATGTTCTTTTTGAACACATTCTGTTCCCACTAGGTTCTGTCCATACATCATCAATGTCATGACACTTGTCACTTTTAGCTTCTTTACAACCTTAAAATATGCATAACACTAAAAGTTTTGCTATAGAGTGTTTGTCTTTCTATTTACAATCTCAGGTACTCTTGTTGTATAAATCTTTTAAAAACATGTTTAATAATGTGCTTATATTAAAAAATAAAAGTGACAACAAAATTCCGAATCAATTACAGGGAGAGACCAGTAAGGAAAATCCGTTGAACATACGACAGAATCATGAAAACACAAGGCTTATCTTGAGAATGTTCCGAAAGAATTTAAAAAAAATCAACCCTACTAATCATTTTAAACACTTTAAACAAAAGTTTTTGATTGTTGTTAATCAATTTTTTTTATGTTTGTCAACAATCAACATACAGAAAACATAATCATTATTGTGCTGTTTATGTAAAAAAAAAACTTATATTACTGCCAAACTCAAGTTCCATAAGATGGTTTAAGAGTCTTATAATGAAGGTTCAGATGAATTGTATATTTTCAAATGATGTACATGTAATTAAATATAGTGTTGTGTTGTTATTTACCTGCCTTCACGTATCCATATCTAGCTGACTGTTTTACATGGTTCCACAAACATTTATATTGTATACAACCATCCATCTTTGTATAATTGAATGGTTTACATTCATTTTTAACTATACACCCTGAAATATTATGGCATAATTGAGTAAAATATGTTCGTGCTTTTAAAAGTTGGAAAATATGAAAACCCGGACAGGATGAGTATCACTTTCCCTTTTACACCTTCAATTGAAATGTCAATTTTGAACACACCTTTGATTGAAAGAACTGTTAATTTTGAACACATACTGAGCTCTACACCTTTGATTGTATGTACATGTTTTCATTATGTCTTCAGCAGGTAATAGAATTATCTTTATGTTCTGTTTGTTATTTGTTCTTTGTCTGATTATCTGCAGTGCAATGAAGGAACTGAAAGACTTAGCGTTGAAATGAAATACAGCTGTCGAATTCTAAATTATTAATTGTAAATTAACCTGATGATTCTGCAACTCACAACTGGAGTAGACATAACCAGCGCGAAAAGAACATTAATGTTAATTTGAATTGAAAATTTTTGGAACTTTAACTAAAATGACGTGCCTTGGTTTTATTTTCGTGTTTTCGTGGATGTCTCTTGTCTTGGTTTCTGTTTTCTTGTTTTACCAAGACTATAGAACTTGATTTTTATAATTAACACATCCTTTTTTCCTTCAGCGTTTCAAAACTGTAGAGATTTAAAAACCTGACTGACGGTACAAAGCCAAAGACATATCCAGAACTATATTTCGAAAGTGTAGGGATAATACGGTAAAATTGAATTACACGTAAAAATTACCATGGTTTAATTTTGCGCCTTTATAGCTATGGCCATAGCCAGAGCGAGCCCTGCCTTCACAAAAAACAAAATGACTTCGCAAAGTGCAAAAACAACTGATGAAAATGTGCATCGCAACGGTGCTGACTTGGCGCAGGCATTTCAAAAGAAATAGTGAGATAAAGCGGTTTTATGACAAACCCCTCTCCTTCAATTTGGTAGCGTCCAGCAACTACCTGCGTCGAAAGGTCACTGACAGTGAAAAGAAATGTTCATCTCAGTTTTGAGCAAAAAAACAAATCTTGAATCAAAGTTCGGACAGAAACTTCAACCCCCCCCTTTTTTCAAACGTTTATATCTATCAGAACTTTTTCAGATGATCGTATGAGACGTAACACTGTAGTCTTTTGAAATAGTGTTTTTTTGTCCCTTCCAATTGATGGACCAGAACTGCACTCGCTCTTGATTTATAACTAGCAGTAACTTGTAGACTAACATACCAAATATCAGATGAATCTCTGTAACGATTAAGAAGACAGTCCGGAAAATTTGTATTTCAGCTACAATTTATAAGGCTTCTAACTCCGTTATAAATACATTGACCGGAACAAAAGTTTAACCTGATCCGTGATTTATGGTGCAGACAATATAAAACCACATATCATATGGATATCTGCAAACATTTTTGGAAAAATTAGGGTTGATTGATAGACGAACGAACAAACGGACGGAGCGCAAGCCTAGAATTCCCTTCGGCTATTGGAAAATGTACTATATAGCCTTTTTATTTCATAATTGATTTTGTATATCCTAGAGCTATAAATGATTCTAATGTATATTCATCGATGCATTGAACGTTGTTATTTAGAGATATTATCTAAATCGGAAAAATATTGGTAATCGAAAACGTCATTAAACTTTTTCAAAATTAAAACTTTTTTTTTTCAAAAATATAAGCCCCTTTGACATTTAAAGTAGGTATTAAACTCAGCACGAAGAATATATCATGCCTTATCTGACCCCGTCTCTAACCAGATTATACCGGCGGATTTAACCCCCCAAAAAAGGGTCCAATGTGGGTCAAGTTAAAGGGGTTCTGATGTACTTTGTGTCACCTAGCCTTTGGGGCAATTTTGCTTAAATTTGGCACGAAGTTAAAAAAAATCGAGAAAAATGACGTTCCAATACCCGGACGACCCACCCCCACCCCAGGATACGCCAGCAAGAAAACAATTGTTTTACGCTTTTAATTAAACGTTTAAGATTAATGAAAACAATGAAATGGAAGATATATACCGTTAAGGGTAAGTATGCAATATGTTAAATAGTTCCCTTTCTCATGTATACAATATGCGCGCTCATTACCTGTTCTCATATATCAATTTAGCATTTTTAGCCTTGTACTATATTGAATTACGAGATTACTGTGGGAAATACCTACAAAATTAAGATCTTATGACACTGACTTTTGAAAACGGAAAAAAATGTATTTTAATAGATTGTAATTGGTGTAAGTCCGTTTTGTATAGATCTTCAGATGCTTATGTAACATTAATAATGGTGTGCTTTACTTTAATAATTTATAACAACAGGTAAAACATTCACTTTCTTTACACAAATAATTGTTTTATACAGATAAGATGCGGTGTGGAAAAAGATTGATTACGTGTGGATGTAGCACCGTAATTGCTGTATTTTGGCTCTATTGAGAATATATACATATGCCCTTATGATATAACAAGTTAACTTGTTAACTTACTTTATTTAGTTCTGTACGATTTTTCGCTGTTGTTATAGCCAGTTGAAAAACATATCGAGGTGGATTCGATTGGTATTTATATACCTGGGATAATTAGTACACACCTACTAAATTTATTTAAAATGATAATCGGTGTCGTTTATATTATTTTAATACACAGAAATACATAAAATATGAAATAATTGCATTTTTCGTCTGAAATTTACAGAAATAAGTTACGCGTTATTAGTAATAATTGTTTTACTCGATTCGCATTTGACTTATATTGACATTGATTTGTACAACTCTGAGTGAAATGTCGATTTGGAAAAAAGAAGCTTTTTTGTAACTTTCTTAAATAACTGAGGGCACTTAAGTTACGGTAAATTTAGTTTCTGTAGATGGTTATTTTGACAACTTATGTCTGCTCAGTGCAGATCAAAACAAAACACGTTAAAGACTATTTACGAAAAAATGTGTCCAAGCTGTGGAAATTATTCTGGGTTAAACAATGTTTTTATATGTAATAATATTTATATTGACTCAATATGATTAACCGCCTCATGGTAGGAATAACAAAGCTTAACCTCCAACGTCTTAAGGTGGTGCAGGGTTCTAAAAATTTTCAGAAAGAACTTTCTCATATTTGTATGACTTACGCTTTGTAATTAGGGCATACAGAAAATAAAATAAAAGTTCGGGGTCACCGGCCATACCAGCGTGAAGTTTGTCATCTAAATATCTGCTATTTTTGGTTGAAACGAGAGGGAAAAATTAGTGATTTTTTTACAAAATTTTAATTCAGATAGGTTTTTTTTATTTTGTAAAGAGAAAGCTGATATACTTTCCTTTGAGTTGCATAAAAACAAATTTGGGGCCATCGAACTTTTTTTGACTAAATGGCAAAAAAATGTTTTTTCTTATTATTTCTATACAAATTATCTCCCCTAAAAAGAACAAGAGTTTGCCGAAAAAGTTTGATATCCTGCATGTTTACCCAATACAAGTGGCATATTTGATCAAATTAATCTGTCATAAGACGTCAAAAATCATTTCGACATTTTCCAATAGTGAATTCCATTTTCTGTCAAATATGGATAGAAACAAAAACGATAGTTGCTTTTTCATCAAACAACACTCAACATATAGAAAACAACTATGAAATTGAATCTCTTTCTTTAACTTTAGATTTAGTGGAAATTGACGTTTCCCTCTATAATCAATTGAATATTGAATACTGTGAACTAGACTCTACTTAAATAGGAACATACTTAGTAGTAAACACTATGAGAAATAAGAAACTGAGGTATAAGGATGTACATATAGTTTCTATAACGAGAACTAAATTGATTATGAAATTTCTCACATCGAGTTAAATTAATTTTGAAAATATTTGAATACGAGGCTTGCCGAGTTTTAAACATTTGATAATTTATTAATTAACGCATGTAAGTTGTTGCAAATGTTTCTCTAATGACATAATGTAAAACAGTGATGATGATGTACCGAAAAGATTTAGCGGGAAATTACACATGGATTGTTTTCTCTCTAGGAGGAGAAATATCCTTATCACATCGGTAAAGCGTTGGTTTAATTTGCTAGAATTTGGAGAAAAGGGATAAACAGATACGAATATCATATTTCTAAAGGAGGAAATAATCTACACTTGAGTGTAGGCAACATAGTATACAGCTATTACAACATAGGATCTCATTTCGACATAACAGCATACCCCTAGAACGCTTTAACATGACTTCAACTAGTTTTGTTCTCAGTCATATACTCATATTTATGTTGATATTTATTCAATCATATTTGATTTAATATACTTACACAGTTTTGCACAGGTAATATACAAAGAAAATAAGAGACCAATACTCAAAAATATTTTGTGTACGATATAGACTAAACCCGAGACATGGCAAAAGATACTAGTGATCTTAATATGCATATTGTCATATATCATGAATCAAATAAAAAGGACAATACATCTGCAGTTATATCATTTATATAACAAAATAATGAAGTTACTGTTAATTTATATTCTGCATATGCTCATTTCGTCAACTTATGTCTCATCAGTGCAGATAAAACCAACACTTTGGAATTCCAATAACCGAAACGTGTAGAGAACAAATAACCAAAATGAACTAAACAGAAAAACCAAAATCCAGCTAAGGACAGAGCTATGCAGGAGGGAGATACTCCTTAGTTTTGAACAAAATTTTGTAAAATTTAAATATTGCAAGTTCAACAAAATCGGTTTTCGGGTCAGTACCGAAGTACTGACTACTGCATGGGTTGGTGAATACCCTCGGGGACTAACAGTCCACTAGCAGAGACATCGGCCAATTGGTAATAAATAACAAAATACCGAAGTTATGCGCATTTCGACAACTTATGTCTCATCAGTGCAGATAAAACCAACACCTTGGAAAACCATTAACCGAAAACGTGTAGAAGCTGATAGCTGATATATGTGTTTTTATCATTACTTATTTTTAAAGTAAAGATAAACTAATTGAACAATTAAGATATTCTTGGAGTAAGAATATTGATAGTATTTTGTTTGTACTTTGTATTGACAGTGGTTTGCTTTGCTGTCGTTTCAAAAGCTGAAGTAGCAAAAATATTTCTATAAACTAAAAGAGATCGGAAATAATGTTAAAAAAAAATCACAAAATATAAAGTAGATCATATATGAAAAAATAAACTACAAAACAGAAATGAAAGTCTATCTTGGTGCTCAATCATTTCAACACCAGGTTCGTTTTTTGCACCATGTCCTTAATCAATACAAGGTGTACTTTTTCTATCGTTTTGAGTTCAGAAAAAAATCATCATTTCAAGCCCTATTTAGCAATCATTTGACAGGTTCATGTCCACATGCCCCGTAGCACAAAACAGAAAGAAAATGTACTGTAAATTTTTTCGTTACTACAGCAAAGGATTATCTTCTTTTGATGCGTTATTTTATGATGCCAGTCTTTTTTGAAAAATGACAAAGTAGTTATTTTGTCTCATTTACTACCAAAGAAATTCTAAAATCATTTCACATAAATACTACTCACCAGAAGGAACTGTTTTTATTATCCTTGAAAATGTATTATTTGGCATTTTCTCAGTAATGCATTGCTTTTCCCAACATGTACTACTGATCCACTTTTCACCATGCGGACGACATACTCCGTCACACATACAACCTGAATTTGATATTTGACGAGATGTCAACGAAAAACGAAAGAGTATCTTCCTATACCACAATCTTACCATGTTTAGGATGATTTTGAAAGTTATTGGACTTAGAATGGATATATAAACGCATTACCATTATAAAAAAAACACGACTGCGACATTTTTTACATGTGTTATATATTCCTAGTTAGCCTTTTACTCTATTACAAAAAGGAAACTAATCATTTCTATATTACATATTAAACTGCATAATAACACAAGCAGTAGCCAGATCTAGCCAATGAATGACATTTATTCCTTACAAAAATATCTGTTCTGGAATAAATTTTTAAGCTAAACAATGCATATCGGTTGATTAACATTTAAACATATCAAAAGGAAATGGTAGTATGTGAAAATATGGGAAAATTATTCAATATACCAAAACGTTTATAAAAGTAAGTATACTAGAGGCTCACATGTGAATTTGTATCGAACAGCACGGTTGAAATGTTTAATATAAGGTGACAGCTCATTGGTAGTAAACTAATTCATCTTGTATCAGTCAGATTATTAAAATAACTAGTTAATACCAAGTTGATACATGAAACGATTTTCCGGAATAAATGAATTTAGAATCTTCAGAATAGAATTTCATGTTAGACTGTATTCTTAGGTGCCCGCCAGTTTTTTCAATTCTGATTGGCTCAAATAACCATCATGTTACCATGCCTAGTTAATATCAATTTGATATATAAAATATTTTTGAGAATTAGCAATTTTAACACATTTTCCAATAGGGTCCAATGTTAAACTATTATTTGCAGTGACGGCCATTTTGGATTAACGATGGGTACTAAAATTATACATTTGTTTAATGACCATCATTTTACAATACCTAGATAATGCCAACTTAATAAATGAATCGATATAAAAAAAGCAATTTACAATGTTATACAACGTTTTCTTAAAGGGTCCTGTGTTTAAGTATGTTCCAAGTGGTGACCCTGTTTGATTTTTGTACAGTTATAATAAATAAAACACAAGAAAACTATTCAATATACCAAGATGTTAATAAAAAGTAATTATTCTAAGAGGCTCATCCGTGAGCCTGTATCGCTCTTCTGGCGAACATTTTTCTAATAGCAGTGTTCTGATGACTTATCTGAGGTGACATCTAATTGGTACTTCAATCATTCATCCGGTTGCAGTTAGTTTAAATCATGTTAAAACGACTTGTTAACATCAACTTAATCTATGAAACGGTTTACAAGAATAAATGAGTTTGCAATTTTCACATAGAGGTCTATGTTTAACTGTATTCCCCGGTGCCGACCACTTTTTCATTTCTGATTGTTACGAATAACCATCATGTTACCAAGCCTAGTTGATATCCACTTGATTTATGAAACGGTTTTCAAGAATAAGCAATTAATAATATTTTCCCATAGGGTCACATGTTAAACTAAGAAACGCAACAACATCAGTAGAATATCGAAGAAACATTGGAAGTAATGATCACAAAATTCATAGTCCTGCGCTGCTTACGACATCCGTCACACTATCGATCTATTTGGTGGCAGATTGATTAATGTCATTTTCTGCCCCATAGAGAAATCAAATTAAAATAAGTGGAACTTGTTACTTTTCTAACCTTAAAACTGCACCCAGGTACAATTTGGAAAAGTGTAAATCACTTTAGTAGGGCCATCTTTGATCTATGATCGGTACTAATATGATATTTATAAGATGACCATTATGTCACTAATCCTAATTATAATCAACTTGAATCAAATAACAAAATACCAAGGTTATTGTGAATTTGGCTCTGCATATCCAGTTTTCAAGAATTAACAAGTTTTAGCATTTTCCCTTAGGTTGCTATGTAAACTATGTTCCCCGGTGGCGGTCATCTTGGATAAGATGCGAACCTGTTGGAAATATCTAAAAATTATATTCTTGATAAGCTGAACACTTTTGCTTGTCAAACGTAACCTCTTTCTCAAATGTTACTCCTACATGGCTCTTAGATTTTCCTCCATATGGCAGCATTGGTAGATCTTGACATGCTTAACACTTTTGTTATTTCCATATAATCTCCTTCTCCCTAAAGTTTTTCATTTATAAGGCAAATATTACCAAACAAAAATAAAAATAGTTTTGCGGAAAACTCCAAACGGGTATTTGTATTTTCTCAAAAATTGCATGGTTGGTAGACCTGGCCATGCTGATCAATTATTCAGGTGTCAGTTTTTTGTTATCTGTAACAGTTTTAGAGTTGTTTAAAAAAGACAGCAATTTACCCATATCTTCTAATTTTAGCAAAAGCAGTTATGTCATTTGATCTTCGCATTAATCGAATTAAATTTTGAAACTGTAGTCGTAATAAATTGCATATGCTATACTTGTTTTGGGACTCTAAATTTAAAACAATACAATGGTAAGATTTATCACTACAAAGAAGGAAGGATAATTCCGTCTTGCGTCTAGCCTTTGTCTTCCGTATTCTTTATTAATTTATTTATATCAGGACACTGGGTTACAAACATAATCATGAAGGGTCTAGTAAATCCATTGTACTAAGCATGAAAAGTTTGCTATTTGAAAAAAATTGCAAAATACTTCAGGATAAAGAAAGATAGATTTTCGGAAACTTTGATTCAGAGTTCCTACACCATTACGATAAAAAATCAATGTTTTGTTTCTTGTTCGCGTCTACCACAATACATTTCATTCTTCTTAATGCACAGTTCCATTTTTTTTTATTTTTGTTAATACATACCTATATTTACAGGAGTTATCACCATTTCCGTTTCCTTAGATGTAACGTTTTTCACACATTTAAAATCTACACACATACTTTTATCTGTCCAGACGGAACCTTCAGCCTTACAAACGCCTTTTACATTACAGCCAGCTGCAGAGACATTAATATACATTAAGGATTTCATAAATAGATTGGTTGAAAAGGTTTTGCTTTTAATCACTTCACAAATATCATTACATAACAGACAAAAAGTCAAGAAAGATAAAACAAAATGAGAAGTCAATTTTACTTATGATACAGTACAGTTCAAGACAGGGAAATATCAGACAACAGGTAAGATGAAATCCCCTCGTGCTCAGGTTTCTAAGATTGTCTTGCCCTCCCAACGGGTAGTGATTGTATTTAACATAGGATCGATCCAAAACAATGCTATTTTTCATTAAATATTTAATACTTATATCAAGCATTTAAATGATTGACAGCATCATTTAATATCCTCAAAAATAGTAAATATTATTATTGATAATGTGTTGGTAAGGTGAGCTGCACAGGTAGAATATATGATTCCGAATGCCAACAATACACGATGAACATATTAGGTGTATTATGTTACCACTAGGTTACCGAAAGCTATATTTTTATACAGCCTAGGTGGCCTAGTGGTCTAGGGCACTAGGCATAGTGCAAGCAGAGGTTCAAATCCAGCCGTAGACCTTGCTGGATTTCCGATGTTAACAGGTTTAAACAGATGATTACCGTCACTGTTGACATTCGGAATCGTATATTTTACCATTGCAGCTCACCTTACCAACACATTATCATTCATATTATATAGAGATGTGTGCAACACTTTTATCTATATACCGTTGTATCACAGTGGTGCTTCATTTTCTTTGGAAAACAAAGTATTCAATTAATCCCAATACCTATGTGGGGGTGGAGCCAAGACGGTTCTACAACTTCCAATTTCTGGAACTTATTGTACAAGAAACAGTGCAATACATTCAACTACGATTGTAGAAATAATGTACACATCTACATGATATTATCTCCAATAAATGCATGAAATATCTTAATCGATGCCGATTCTAAAAGGTCAACCCTGTCGTTTTCGGTAAAAAAAAAGACTGCACCAGCAAAAACAAATTATGCATGAAAATCCTTGTAAAAATAGCTAACGGTTCCGCATTAATGAAATTTTATAGTGTCCATTTTGTTAGTCATTTAAAATAAAAAAAACATAGCAATTGCTATGTCCGCTGAACGCTCTGACAGTAATGTCAAAAATAGGCCTAGATGTGCCCTTAAATTGCTTACATAATCTTTGTCTGAAAAAATAATTTACATTTTAACAACAGACGGATTTAAGCCACCGACTTTTTACCACCAATGAACAAAAAAATAATAATCCTGTATTAAACTACCCGTTTTAACGCATAATTATCTTTCGAACTGTACGTGAAAATGAAATATTGAAGATTTTTAATGAAAAATTAGGCGGTTTTCATACCATTTTCGGGATTTATATGCATCTATTCTCTCCTGAAAATCCCTGACAGATTAATAGAGTAATGCTTTTCAATATTTTTTATCCTGAAGCAGCGCAACGATTTTGATAATATTTACACAGTAGCTTTTGCTCAAGGATACAAATGTACCTTAGGCCAGTTCAGAGATGAGTTCTGATTGAATATTTATGTAGAAGTTATGCCCCTTTTTAAATTTGGAAAAATCCGCAAATACGTTGTGTATTACATTCTGAAGCGGCGGGGATATATAGCTACGCGTAGCCCTTGTAATGTTTGAAACATTTCTATAATTACAAACTGACTTAACATCATATTGACACGGGTGAAAAACCCTTGTAGTTGTAGTGAATTACCCATACCAATTGTGCATTAACTATAAAATGTATGCATTAATTTACAGGTCATCAACATTTTGTCAGACAATATTTAACTTTTGACTACAAGTTACTGCGAATCTTGGGAGGAAAAAGGAACAGATGGACTGACGGACACACTACATTATTGGGTATTATAAAACAATAGCCAGCAACTTCGCGAGGAAAAGACTAATAACTAAAGTGTACTAAAATTCGCTAACTTTAGTATTATCACAAANACTAGAGTCATTCTATAATCCTGTATAGTAATATCAAGAATAATGAAATTACCATTATCATCCTTTATTTCTTTATGTATTTCATAACTGAAAGAATTTTTAAATAATATGGCCACACCTCTACTGTTGCTGGAGTGCGAGCTAAAGTGAACTTTGCTGGTTCAAGTTGGGCGAGACCTCCCTTGTCATGTACACTTCAAAATATTCAAATACAGTTACACTATTTTCTGTTTTAAATATGTTTGGTTTTATTTGGCACCTTTCACTTTTTGAGCACTATAAAAATTATATCCTGCATGCAACATCGCAGCATCCATCTATTGAAATAACTTCACATGGCCACGTGACAATAATTGATTGACATGTTCACTTTGATACAAGCCATATATTGAACTAATACTTATTCCATCACGTGATATTTTGATGGAAGGCTCGTGCGAAGACTCGCCCACCATCAAAATATCACTAGATGGAACAAATATCAGTTCAATATATATAACTAAATATTATTAAATCTTTTAAACATACATTTTGTGACATTCAAACGTATACGTCTATTTAAGTTAACGTCTCAAACGGAAGGTAATGGCACTACTACATATACAAGAAAGCTGTATTCCTGTTTATATGTTCTCAAAATTGACAAAGATGAAGGGATTCAAACTAACATTTATTATAATGCTAATTTCAATATTCCTTTTGTCAGTTGTCACTTCCTAAGTAATAACGTATGAAAGCTAGGTAAGTCGTGGGAACGACTTCACAACTCTTGGGAACGACCTTGTAAGTCGTGGGAACGACTTGCCAACACGTGGGAACGACTTTGCAACTCGTGGGAACGACTTAGTAAGTCGTTGGAACGACTTTTAGAAGTCGTTGGAATGACTTAGTAAGTCGTGGGAACGACTTCACAACTCGTGAGAACGACTTTATAAGTCGTGGGAACGACTTTGTAAGTCGTGGGAACGACTTTACATTTCATGGAAACGACTTTATAACTCGTGAGAACGACTTCATAACTCGTGGGAACGACTTTATAACTCGTGGGAACGACTTGACAACTCGTGGGAACGACTTAAATATTTTTTCTTTCTAATCACGAAAATGACCCAAATAAGCTTTCATAGTAACGCTCATTCTTGTTTACGCCGATTAATTTTTAACAACTGAAACGACATGCCAATGCTGCCTCCTATCTATTATGAGCACTTTAACTCTATAATTTAATGAATCTTTAATTACATATTAGTACACTTCTTCAGGGATAAAGTAGGGGTGCTTTAAAATGACACTCTGCAATTTCTTTTGTCGACATCGCAAACTGACTGACCAATTCTTTCATCTTGTGACAGACGTCTTTACATTTGACTACTTACAGTTTGTCTCCCCATCCTATCAACAGGACTTAACTCGTACCTGGCTACGACCGTTACTGTGATCGTATCATTACTTTAATGACGGACGACTCTACCGTTTGTATGAACCCCTGTCACTTTATATAGGTATCATGTATAAGCACAGTGGTTTCTCAAACCATATCGTCAAAACTAATTATGAAAAATAAATATTGGTATGTTTTATTCTCAATTATAAAGTCACATTAACTTCATAAAAGATTTCCGTTATAAAAGTCAACCTTAGTATTTGAAGATTTGATTGACGTAAATCATAATCAAATTATACTGGGCATCATATTCATTTAAATTCATACATCGTTATTTTCGTCTTAATTCATGGGCATAACCACTGATCCGATCAGCATGAAATTTTGCACAATGTTTACACTTACCATAATGAACATTTTCTGCAATTTTCAACTTTTTAAAATTTCTCATTTTTGAGAATGAAAAAATCATGATTTTTGCAAAAAATAGTGATTTTGACATGTTTCTTGAGTTGATTTATCTTTAAACTGTCTATAGAGTTTGATTCACTAAATATTATTGAAAAGTGGCAAAGAAATTGGCATTCACATTAAGGTACCGACTTTGTCCTATACAAGAATATCCACTTTTTTGGTCATTTTGAAACTTTGGATGGGTATGGTGCCAGGTGTAAACATTTTTACTTAGCACAATCAAGACACAGAAATTGTGTAACAAAAAAGGCTCCAATGCATTGGTTCCCGATAGAAATTTGATTTGTTTTTAATTAATAATTAGAAATTTGTCCTGTATCAGCTTTTTCACATATTTATGTTTTGATTTCAAAATATTTTTGATTTGATCTGCACTGAAGAGACATCAGTTGTGAATACATCGGCAAACGAATACCGAAGCAAGAACGAGGAAAGGGGAAATTCTTAAACCATAAATCCAAAATCACGGCGATTCACAGCAACACGAATTGAGGCAGTATGACAAAGACAAAACAAATAAACAAGAAAAGGCTCTCAAGAGCGTGTATCGCTCACCTGGACCAAGGCTGACATATGCAGTTAAAATAATCCCGATGTTTTAAGAGCATTATTTTCAAATTTGTTAATAGACATTGATGTTATATTATCTTAAGTTAAACTATGTTGCAGACTGGCAGCTATTTTGGACGGGGGTGAAGTTGTACTGTCATCTTTCTTGAAGGGGACCATCTAAGGACCATTGAATCTGATTTTGGTTCCAATTGACTAAATATTTTCAGAGGAGAACACCTTAAAATGCTTTCCGATATGTTTCCGACAGGCCTCAAAGTTAAACTTTGTTCCCCACTGGGGCCATCTTTAATGCGATGCAGACAAACCAGGCAAATTTTTCAAACAGGAACAACTATGGCCCATAGTGACAAATATTTTACGAAAGGATATGGAGTAAATGAACATGAGACCATAACACATATGTAAAGTAAGTTTTTATTATTGGCCAGGTAATTTCAGAGGAGAAGATATTTTAATGTTTTCCCATACGGTCCAGTGTTAAATCTGTTCCCGGCTGGCAGCCATCTTGCATAAAGCAATGACCTGAACGACATTTTTTTGCAGGGGGCAACCTAAAGACTGTTGTGGCCAAGTTTGGTTCCAATTGGTTGAACAGTTTCAGAGGAGAAGATCTTTGAATGTGTTTTCCCATAGGGTCCAATGTTAAAACTATGTTCCCTGCTGGCGGATATCTTGTATAAAGCACAGATCTGAAAAACACTTTTTTTTTGCAAGGGGCAACCTAAAGACTATGTTGGCCAAATGTGTTTTCTCATAGGGTCCAATGTTAAAACTATGATCCCCGCTGGCGGGCATCTTGGATATAGCCAGATCTGAAAAACAGTTTTTTTGCAGGGACCATCTAAGGACTATTGTTGCCAAGTTTGGTTTCAATTGGCCCAGCAGTTTCAGATAAGAATATCTTTGATTGTATTTTATGTTAAAACTATGATCCCCGCTGGCAGCCATCTTGCATATAGCGCAGATCTGAAAAACAAGCTTTTTAGCAGGAGACCATCTAAGGACTATTGTGGCCAAGTTTGGTTTCAATAGGCCCAGTAGTTTCAGAGGACAAGATCTTTGAACGTGTTTTCCAATAGGGTCCAATGTTAAAACTATGATCCCAGCAAGCAGCCATTTTGGATACAGCGCGAATCTGAAAAAAAAACAACTTTTTTGCAGGGGAACATGTAAGGACTATTGTGGCCAAGTTTGGTTTTAATTGGCCAAGTAGTTTCAGAGGAGAAGATCTTTGAATATGCTGTCCCTTAGGGTCCAATGTTAAAAATATGACCCCCGCTGGTGGCCATCTTGGATATAGCAAATATCTGAAAAACATTTTTTTTTTGCATGGGACCATCTAAGGACTATTGTGGTCAAGTTTAATTCCAATTGGACCAGTAGTTTCGGAGAAGAAGATCTTTGAAAGTGTTTTCCCATAAGGTCCAATCTTAAAACTATGATCCCTGCTGGCGGTCAGCTTGGATATAGCGCGGATCTCAAAATCAACTTTTTTGCAGGGGACCATCTAAGGACTAGTGTTGCCAAGTTGGGTTTTAATTGGTCCATTAGTTTCAAAGGAGGTCTTCGAAAGTGTTTTCCCATAGGGTCCAATGTTAAAACTATGATCCCCGCTGGTGGCCATCTTGGATATAGCATATACCTGAAAAACAACTTTTTTGCAGGGGACCATCTAAGGACTATTGTGGTCAAGTTTGGTTTCAATTGACCCAGTAGTTTCAGAGGAGAATATCTTTGAGAGTGTTTCCAATAGGGTCCAATGTTAAAACTATGATACCCGCTGGCGGCCATCTTGGATTATATCAGATGGGAAAAACAACTTTTCTGCAGGTGACCATCTTAGGACTATTGTTGCCAAGTTTAGTTTTAATTGGTCCATTAGTTTAAGAGGAGATCTTTGAAAGTGTTTTCTCATAGGGTCCAATGTTAAAACTATGACCCCCGGCGGCCATTTTAGAGATAGCGCGGATCTGCAGGGGTCCATCTAAGGACTATAGTGGCCAAGTTTGGTAAATATGGCCCAGCCGTTTCGGAGCAGAAGATCTTTGAATGTGTTTTCCCATATAATCCAATGTTAAAGTAAGTGAGAACCGAACCGTCAAAATTAAAAGTATGATCACTGCTGGCGGCCATCTTGGATATAGCGCAGATCTAAAAAACAACTCTTTTGCAGGGGACCAAATAAGGACTATTGTGGCCAAGTTTGGTTTCAATTAGCCAAGTAGTTTCAGAGGAGAAGAGCTTTGAATATGTTGTCCTATAGGGTCCAATGTTAAAAATATAACCCCCGCTGGTGGCCATCTTGGATATAGCAAATATCTAAAAAAACATCTTTTTTTGCATGGGACCATCTAAGAACTATTGTGGTCAAGTTTAATTCCAATTGGACCAGAAGTTTCGGAGAAGATCTTTGAATGTGTTTTCCCTTAGAGTCCAATGTTAAAACTATGATCCCCGCTAAATGGCCATCTTGGATACAGCGCGGACCTGAAAAACAACTTTTTTGCAGGGGACCATGTAAGGACTAATATTATTGTAGAAAAGTTTGGTTTCAATTGGCACAGTAGTTTCAGAGGAGAAGATCTTTGAAAGCGTTTTCCTATAGGGCCCAATGTTAAAAATATGATCCAAGCTGGTGGTCATCTTGGATATAGCACAGATCTAAAAAAACAACTCTTTTGCAGGGGACCATCTAAGGACTATTGTGGCCAAGTTTGGCTTCAATTGGCCAAGTAGTTTCAGAGGAGAAGATCTTTGAATGTGTTTTCCCATAGAGTCCAATGTTAAAACTGTGATCTCGCTGATGGCCATCTTGGAAATAGCGCGGACCTGAAAAGCAACTTTTTTGCAGGGGACCATGTATGGACTATTGTGGCAAAGTTTGGTTTTAATTGGCCCAGTAGTTTCAGAGGAGAAGATCTTTGAAAGTGTCTTCCCATAGGGTCCAATGTTAAAAATATGATCCAAGCTGGCGGTCATCTTGGATATAGCACAGATCTAAAAAACAACTCTTTTGCAGGGGACCATCTAAGGACTATTGTGGCCAAGTTTGGCCTCAATTGGCCAAGTATTTTCAGAGGAGAAGATCTTTGAATGTGTTTTCCCATAGAGTCCAATGTTAAAACTGTGATCTCGCCTGTTAGGGAAATTGATAATTTTGAAATTAAAATCGTCCTTTCGTCGTCAATCTTAGTATCGAGATGACCATTTTCGTCAAATTTGAGATTTAAGTCCAAAAAGATGTAGATTTTGCGGTTTCTCTCGTTTCCCTTATCTATTAGTCCTGGTGGATCTATTAATGGGATCTATGTAGCAAAAGATGTACTGTTGATGGAAAGAACATCATTAATATATCTAAAAGTGAGATTGAAGGATTAAGCATCTTGCCTCACTGATAGTGTGACGGGTGTCGCTAGCGGGGCAGGACATGCTTATCCTTCCGGAGCACCTGATGTCACTCCCGGTTTTCATGGGAGTTCACACTAAGAGTGCCTTAGTTCTTAATGTTATCTTTTTATTTCCGTGCTGTCTCACGTCCTTGTTTTGTCTTTGTTTTCATCTGTTACCGCTTTTGCCATGTCTTTGGACTTCGATTTTTGTAGTCATCGCTTCCCTTGTTCCTTCGGTATTCTACTGCCGTTGTTTTTTTATGTTATGCTCTTGTACGAGTCCCTGAAGAAATTCGGTCTCGTAAGAATATAAAAACAAGTCTGCGAGTAGAGGTACACAATAAGTGCCCATTGGCATTCGAACTTGCTGTTGATATATACCACCTCCAAATGTGACAAATTTATTGTCATTTAGAAAATCAAGCATACTGCACACATGTTTTTCATCGTTACATACTTTTCCTTTTCAATTGGTTTTTGAAAAAAAAATGTTGAATCGGCAAAGGCTTTTTGAATAATACTTTTGTTTCGTGATTTAAATTTATCATGAAGAATTTTGGTTTATAGTGTGGAAACATCATATGTTTTGTGAGAATGTATTGAGAAAATAAACGGGATATAAGATTTTCTAATTAAAAAACCTTAGTGAGCAAGCTCACATACACCATGCCCCTACATACATTTATCAGAAGATCCTGCATTATTGAACTCCAAAAAGTACCCTATAGGTAATATCATACATAAAAAAGACAAAGTACATCAATGTGTAATTTTGTCAAAAATAATCAAAAATCAAAATCCAAGTAGCATGTATATCTTTCATATTAGCACAATCATTCTGTACAAGATAATTGAAGGGGTTTCAGAGGAGTTGCAGTGAAAAAAGATACTTGGTGTTTAAGCCGAAAATAGTCTTAGTCCAATAACTCCCATAAAAAATAATCCGATCAATAAGGCAGTATAGTAGGCACATCTACCCATCATGACCAACAATCCAATAAAATATGAAAGCAATCTCTTAAGCGGTTTCAGAGCAGAGGAGTTGGTGTGACAAGATGATACTTTGGTATTTTAACTCAAAAAAAAATCTAAGTCCCATAACTCCTGCAAAAAATTTCCAATCAATATGGTGGTATAGTATGCACATCTACACATCATGCTCAACAATCTTACGTAATATGAAAGCAATCCGTCAAGCGGTTACAGAGGAGTTACAGTGACAAGAACAGGACTGACAGACCAAACTTGACTGACGGATGAACGGACAGACGGACGGGTCAAAAACATTTTTAAGTATCCGAATATTATTATTGTCACTTCGGGCATGAATAGCTTCACAGTATGCTTGATGTCTGTCTTTGACTGCAAACAAAAACTTAGTTCAAGTGACAATTTAGTAGTTGAGCAATATGCAGATCCCGCATTTTACCGTAATACATTAAGCAATGATGATATCCACAGAATTTCAATAGTCATTGCATGTTAAAATATTGGATAAAAAACTATGAAATGGTATGGTATAAATGTACATAAGACAAAGTATCTTAAACTACATGTAAGGACCAATAAATGGAACGTCTCCATTTTTGTTTGTCATCCTTAAAACACAATGACTCAGTAATTCATGTTCTTAAATTCGAATGAAAAATGGTATCAGGAAAACCTACAATAATGAAAGGCCAAAGCGCACAGGGAAAGTGCACTAGATAAACACATAATTACGAAAGATAAAGGTAAACAACGGTAGCAACTCGGGATAATCAGACTTGGAATAGGCAATTGCAAAAGCTTGCGGTCAGATTTAAAAAGTTAATGTGTACCCGAACAAAATGGACAAAAATCACAATCACACATGAAAATGTTTAATGAAAAAAATTGATTGCCAATTATTTTAATTATTCTTTTAGGGTCCCGTATTCAAAAGTTTGACGAACATGGATGTAGGAATATTACTCGTGGTGACTTGAACAATAAAGTGATTTCCATAACTAAGCTCTACGTAAGTATTTGTCATGGGCCTTTCATTGTTAATGTAGTATTGTTTGACATCTAGCAATGAATTATGCTTAAACAGGTGCTCGTTTTTTACAATGTATATATAGAGATATTGTCTCATGTGCTTTTTCTTAATATCTATCATTTGTTTTTGGTGTTCTGCTCAAACAGGTGCCCGTTTTTACAATGTATATATAGAGATATTGTCTCATGTGCTTTTTCTTAATATCTATCATTGGTTTTTGATGTTCTGCTCAAACAGGTGCTTGTTTTTACAATGTTTATATATAGATATTGTCTCATGTGCTTTTTCTTAATATCTTTCATTGGTTTTTGGTGTTCTGCTCAAAGAGGTGCTCGTTTTTACAATGTATATATAGAGATATTGTCTCATGTGCTTTTTCTTAATATCTGTCATTGGTTTTTGGTGTTCTGCTCAAACAGGTGCTTGTTTTTACAATGTATATATAGAGATATTGTCTCATGTACTTCTTTCTTAATATCTATCATTGGTTTTTGGTGTTCTGCTCAAACAGGTGCTTGTTGTTACAATGTATATATAGAGATATTGTCTCATGTGCTTTTTCTTAATATATATCATTGGTTTTTGGTGTTCTGCTCAAACAGGTGCTTGTTTTTACAATGGATATATAGAGATATTGTCTCATGTGCTTTTCTTAATATCTATCATTGGTTTTTGGTGTATTTTACAATGTATATATAGAGATATTGTCTCATGTGCTTTTTCTTAATATCTATCATTGGTTTTTGGTGTTTTGCTCAAACAGGTGCTCGTTTTTACAATGTATATATAGAGATATTGTCTCATGTGCTTTTTCTTAATATATATCATTGGTTTTTGGTGTTCTGCTCAAACAGGTGCTTGTTTTTACAATGTTTATATAGAGATATTGTCTCATGTGCTTTTTCGTAATATCTATCATTGGTTTTTGGTGTTTTGCTCAAACAGGTGCTTGTTTTTACAATGTATATATAGAGATATTGTCTCATGTGGTTTTTCTTAATATATATCATTGGGTTTTGGTGTTCTGCTCAAACAGGTGCTTGTTGTTACAATGTATATATAGAGATATTGTCTCATGTGCTTTTTCTTAATATCTATCATTGGTTTTTGGTGTTCTGCCCAAACAGGTGCTTGTTTTTACAATGTTTATATAGAGATATTGTCTCATGTGCTTTTTCTTCATATCTATCATTGGTTTTTGGTGTTCTGCTCAAACAGGTGCTTGTTTTTACAATG